>JAXGGA010002599.1:0-118461 GCA_038373865.1 Uloborus plumipes | reverse complement strand
GCCGAACCCGAAAGGTTGCCCGAGAAGTCCGAACGACGTTTCAGTTTAGTAGTTTTTCTTACGCAGGAAAGATTATTCACTTTCTCTGATGAGATCTAGTGCTCTCTGTCCGAAAATAAAAAATGCAAAACGTCACTGTGACTGGAGGGAAATGTTTTAGATTGCTCCATCATCTTAAAAGCAAAACAATCCATGTGCAAGCCCAAAACAAATCTTAAGAAAAAAAAAGGGGATAGGAAAAGACGGTTTTTGTGCCACTTGGGAGCATCAATAAAGGCACCGGACTCCCCTAAAACTAAGTCGTTAAGACTTAGATTAGATTCCTGTTTCCATCTTCCTTCCGCCGTAGCTTAGATCTGCCATATCGCATAGATGGGCAGCACGATTGGAAGTCCAAAATTATTTTAATGGCGAAATTTTCTCGATTTTTACATGAATTTTACGGAAAAAGAAAAATATAGATCTATAGATTGACATTGTGTTTCCCCCCCCCCCCCCCCCCACCCCCCCTCCCCCCCCCCCCCCCCCCCCCCCCCCCCCCACCCCCCCCCCCCCCCCCCCCCCCCCCCCCCCCCCCCCCCCCCCCCCCCCCCCCCCCCCCCACCCCACAGTCATGAAACTATTTCTGGAATACAAAAGTGGTCAATTAAAAAATAAGGTTCCTGACAAGTTAGTTTTGAGATTTTTAAAAGTAATAACACAAATAACGGAATTAAGGAAATTAAGGATTAAGGAAATTAAGGAAATTGAAAACTAACTTCAAAACAACGTTTTGAAAATGGATGAAAATTTTTGAACTTGGTTTTTACTTATTCACTTATTTTTTCACTAGGCGTTAGATTCCGTCATTTTCCGCGTAGTTCTGCGATATCTCATAGATGGCAGCACGAGTGAATTCCAAAATTTTTTAATGCGATTTTTACAGAATTTACGAAAAGAATATAGATTGACATTGTGTATGAACTATTTCTGGAATTAATTTTTATTTTTTTTAAGGTGATTGCGAAATCAACGACAAAAATGTGGATTGAAACTCTGTTGTAACTGTTTTTCGAACACGAAAGGGGTCAAATTCATAAATAAATCTTTTAATGTTCATTGCTTTTCCTGAGAGGAGAGGGCAGGATTAAAACTATTAAAATTTGATAACAATACAAGTTAGATTTGAGATTTTAATTAGAAAAATCTAACGCCTAGTCAACCTTACCGCTGAAAACAGCAAAATTTGGATCTGAAGTGTTATTTCATTAATTACACCCATTTTGAAGTCCAAAAATTATCTTTACAATTTTATGTCATATTTTTAAAAGTTATTTATGTAATTTCTAATTAAAATCAAAAAAATCTGTTTATGTGTCACTATTCTTATGAACAATATAAACTAAAATTCCTTTTGTTTTTATGTATGCATATATTTTCTTTGTGTGCCGAAAAAATAAGTGAATAAGTAAAAACCAAGTTCAAAAATTTTCATCCATTTTCAAAACGTTGTTTTGAAGTTAGTTTTCAATTTCCTTAATCTCCTTAATCCTTAATTTCCTTAATTCCGTTATTTGTGTTATTACTTTTAAAAATCTCGAAACTAACTTATCAGGAGCCTTATTTTTTAATTGACCACTTTTGTATTCCAGAAATAGTTCATACACAATGTCAATCTATATTCTTTTCGTAAATTCTGTAAAAATCGCATTAAAAAAATTTGGAATTCACTCGTGCTGCCATCTATGAGATATGGCAGAACTACGCGGAAAATGACGGAATCTAACGCCTAGCTACCAGCGTATTTTGACGAATAAGCTTAGCATGCGTCGACAGAGGGCTCTTTTTCAAAGATTTCTGGTCCATCTTTACACTTCCGATCTCCCGCACCATCGTACACCTTCAATCTAGCCATTAGTAAACCAAGTAAACCTTCCTTTTGGGTCGACAAGAGGAAAGGGCAGCAGGCAACTTTCCTGGCAGATATCTTTAGTTAGCAAGGTAACCAGAAAGCAAATCTCCAAATACAGTTGTGGCAGAAACTTTTTAGACTGCTGGTTCAAACTCTTAATTTGTGGACTTTTTGTGTCCCCAGCAACTAATTTTATTACCTGGGTACTTTGGTATAGCATAAACAAATACGTGAGAAACTAAATGATAAGGTCGGCAAGAGAAAAGGTGGCAAGTAGTAAAAAAAACTTTTAAAATTTATCGGGTTGAGGAATATACAAATTAGTGGACTTTTATTTCTCAATGAGCTTATTTTTAGGAGTAAAGCGTCGATAAAATCCAATTTTGAGGATTATTATTGAAATTTGAGAACATGTGGTTAGGTCACCGTACTCGAGCATTTCAGTACCTCTCCACCTCTACCTTAAACGCTTCATGTAGCTCCAGACATCTTTCATTTTTGCATTTAGCCCGGAAAATAAGCAACTTGGGTTGCTAAGAATTCCGACTGGTTAGACATGGCTCGCCAAGCAATCATGACCTATTCGAGACTAAAATTGGCCAAAGCTTTTTCCCGATGCTCGTCTGTTATTTTCTTTTTCATTCAAGAGGTCTGTAAATCGTAAATTTTAGGTAGGTGCAAAAAAAAAGTGGAAGTTTGATGTTTCTATTTTTATCTAAAAGTTCAAAAATCGCAAAAGGCAACCTCTAACGTCTCTACTATCAAAATTCAACCTTTTGTTGAATATGATTCAAAACTCTCCATTGTCAATGTGATTAAAAATTCTTAGATCAACCTGAAATTCTATTATGTACAGTCAAAGCAATGTATTTTTTGAAATTCAAATCTATTTATTTCGTCAAGTTTCGTATTGGCTTTATTTTTTATTTTATTCGCTAATTTTTGCCTGAGATGTCTTGTTTGTGCCTTTTGCAGTTTCTGATTACGACACATTTGGCTACCCCCTCAACGGAACGATAAGCATACAGCGCGCAACACTAGCCTCCACGCGAACGCGGAAGACACAGAAACTCGGGAACGGACTGTCGGTTCACGACGAGCAACTTAACTACATGGCTCTTTGCAGAGGCGAAACACTTTTGGTAAGATTTTCAAAAAATATACCGTATTTTCCGACATGCCGGATAGTTCAAGCTTCATTTCGCAACAAAACAAAAACAAATTTCTCTCCTCAGTTTCAACCGCAAAGCAAACCACTATAAGGAAAAAAATAATAAACGCCTTTCTCAAAAACAAGCAAATGAATGAAGAAAATAAATACCTTTGTGCGATAGATTTGAAGTTTAAATCCAACGTTAACGATGCACAAATATACAGGTATACTGCAGACACGTGTTTCGGGGCTACAAGGAGCCCCTTTTTCAATGCAAGAAGTGTGAGCTTTAGGATGAAGGATCTTTTATCGGATGATTCTTCCTCCTGAAGCTCACACTTCTTGCATAGAAAAAGGGGCTCCTTGTAGCCCCGAAACACGTGTCTGCAGTATACCTGTATATTTGTGCATCGTTAACGTTGGATTTAAACTTCAAAGCAAATGAATTACAGATCTCCGAGACGAAATAAATCACGGTGGCTTGATGGTGCGTTATCTTGCTGTTATTTATTAACATTTTTAAAAAGTTGAATCGTTTAATTGTATTAATAAAATGATCTATACTACCATGTTACAAAAGTGATATCTGCACTGAGCGGCAAATGAAGAAATCACTTATTAATGTTTTATGCCTCTTTAATGGCACTTTATTTGAAAATTTTATTTTTATATTTTCTTTTTGCAAATGACCATAAAACAATGTATTTAGATAATATATGTTGCAACAAAAAAACCCTGGCGACAATATTTTCATTTTCATAAAAAGTGCAGGTTAGATTTTTGTGCTGGGCACACCAGTACATAACTTATATTATTTCAAAAGTTTTTAGTGTTCTTGGGATGGTATTAAGTTATTTTTTTCCAACCTCGAATTTTCCGGCATGCCGGAAAGGACCACGTACGGATCATAGAAAATCTGGTGACCTTAGAATTTTGCGGCATGCCGGCTAATACGGGGTAATGTGGTAAGTAATCACAAAATTCAGGAAAGTAATCATTTACCTTTAAGGAATGTGCCAAATCTAGAAGCCTGCATTTGGTAACCGTGAAAGGTGAACAGGGTAAGAAAACAGGGCCGTTCTAAGGACTTTATGAACCTAAAAAACATGTATGACACAACATAGTTTAATTAGTGCGTTTTTAGTTAGTTTCCTTTCTGATAATAGGGTAGTTGTGACCTATTGAATATCCCCTTTTTAACTACTAGATATTGTTAAGAGGCTTACAAAACACAAAATTCACCATTGCCGAATTTTAAAAAACAACGGTTGAATCTTAATGATTTTTTTAAAAACCCAAGCGCAAAAAAAGCGCGCCTTGAAACCGAAACCCGTGACGTCAGATGGCAGTAACTTTCAGCCTTTCATCCATAAAAATTGGATTTTTGCTATATTATCGTTTTATTGCGGGATTTTCTCCTTCCGTAATCAATACCTTAAAGTCTACTAATTCACTATTTAAAACTGGATTTATCAAAGAGCAATCCAATACCCTGCTAGGGGTGATTGTTTTGATATTTTTTTGGCGAAATCCGTAGTCAAATTTTTAGAACGCATCACTTGGCGAGAAAAAAAAAAAAAAATTACGGCAGTGCAGAGCGAACAACAGTGCGGAAGCCGGCGAAACCGGTTTCTCGAGCTCCTGGCATCTAAAGATTCTCGCTCTTTCTTCGCCTTAATGGAAAGTTCAAAAGCGCCAACGACTGCTCAGTGACGTCACAGCCGCTTGAAATTAAAAACTTATTTAAAAAAAAAAACTACTTGTCGGAGCGCAAAAATTTTTTCGCCGTTGATGTTCATGTATGTTGCTCTATCATATAAAAATAAAATTGAAAAATCGAAAACTTCCCTATTGCCATGTCTCCAAGTGTTATCAGTATGAGCACTTTTTTTTTTATATTACCTGTAAAGCCGGCACGTTTTTAGGTCTTTTCAAGCCGTGTTAAGAAAAGAGTACCCATATCCCCATCCCAGTGGAATTTTTTACCTGCAGGTGGAAAGTGAGATATAGTTTGGCTCTGGTAAAAAAAAAAAAGGATGTTCAACCGGGGACTGGAGCTCAATTATGTTTGCGTTGAAAGAGAGGAGGAAATTTTAAATGATCACTATACCAACAACTTTTATTGGCTCTACTCAACCCTATTTTGATGACTGGAATTGTATGTGCTTTATAATAATAGAATTAAATTTGCTAAAAAATGAGTTTGAACGCTGTTTAGGTAAAAGTTTTACTTAACCTAATTTTTCGCTCTCTAAAATTTAGTGGTAGTATTACTCAACTTGCAGCAAGTAAAAACGTTCATCTCTGTCTTGAGTTCTCAGCCGGTTCAGTGCATTTCTTCGGTAAACGCGCTCAATATATCTAGTTTTCCCTCAATAATTTGTCCCTTATTACTTCTGTTCTAAACTAAATACCGCTTTAATGCATATACAGTAAAATTCCGTTGCAACAAAATTTCAAGGAAGGACCAATTTTGCTCGTTGAGAAAGATATTTCATTGTAACGAGATTTCACTGTGTGTATTCACAGTTCATAGACACCTTTATTTAAAAAGAAAAAAAAAGTTTGAAAAGGATAAAATGACGGGACTGTTATGTAAAACTTGGAGTATCCCAGTAGCCTTGAAAAGTACCAGAAATCTTTTAGTTCGTGATAAATAAATATGCTTGTCATGTACTTTAAAAAAAATGATTGCAATTTTTTTATTAAAACGTTTATAGGAGGTGAAACGTAAATGAAAATTTTCACAGAAAAATTCTTAACATCTAGTTAAATTTTGACAACTACTTGAAATTTGACGTAAACTGCTTTCAAACTCATATTTTTATAATCAATGTTAACTAAAACGGTGTTTCATTGAAATTTTAAAATCATTAAAAAAAAAGAGTCGCTTAAGGAGGTACACACATGTCTTAATGTTTCTGTTTTTTCCTTTCCTTTCGGTAAAAGTTGATTATGTAAAAAAAAAAAAATCTTATGATATTTCAGAGTCCAATACAAGAGTCGAAGCTCAAGTGCTACCACGAAACCAAAAATCATCCATACTTCCTATTGCAACCGCTGAGGGTTGAAGTCAGGAGCCTAGAGCCCCTCGTGGTGCAGTTTCACAATTTAATATCTGAGGGTCAAACAGATCTTCTCAGACAAATTGCAGAACCAAAGGTAATCCTCAAAAGCATGAGTTATAGTAAATACATTCTGGTGGTTTCCTGAAAAGTGGCGTAAGTACACCGAGAGTTTTCTTCTTTTTTTTTTTCATTAACATTAGAAGTTGCAAATACTATGCACCATCTATCAGTGTAGTATCATAGACAGTAAAATCTCGATTATCCGCGGTTCGGATTATCCGTGTCTCTCTCACGTTTTTGTTTTCTTGTTTTTACTGTGATTTTTTATTGAATACGTAAAAATGTGAGTGCGTTATTGAACGTTTCTAGCTGTTAAAAGTAATTTTTTACATTCACTGTCATCATTTTTAGCAATAATTTGAATGTATGTCTTGTTTTATTGACTTTTTTTTAGCTATTGCTTACACTAGTTTTGTTTCTCACTTATTTCTCGGATTATCCGCGTTTGCCGTGCCACCCTATTCCGTGGATAACCGGGAGTTTACTTTACCTTATAAGGAAAGCTGTATTAGTTTTATTTCCATACTAGCTTTTTACCCGGCTTTGCCCGGGTGCTTATTAATACAACATAGTAGTTCCTTATAGTGGTTCAATAGCACAAATAATTGTTGCAGTAATTGTTTATCTCCCCAAAAACAACAGTGTTGTAAAAAAATCCCCCACCAAGAAAACCTTAAATACTCAGCCTTAAAAAGTTATGATATCGAGTTTTCCCGCCAAGTTTGTGCCAAACTACAACTAACCTGTATGGATAGTTCTTTTAAATTGTTTTCAGTTTTGCCAGGCGGGAAGCTTTGTCTTGTGAGGTGGTTGCTTAATGAGTAAAAACTTCTCGCCTGGCAGGACTGAAAACAATTTAAAAGAGCTATCCATACAGGTTAGTTGTAGTTTGGCACAAACTTGGCGGGAAAACTCGATATCATAACTTTTTAAGGCTGTGTATTTAAGGTTTTCTTGGCGGGGGATTTTTTACAACACTGTTGTTTTTGGGGAGATGTCACATGTTTTTGCATTAATATTATTTCTTTGCCTGTTTTTTTTTTCTCTTCAAAATTTACTTTGCATGTTTTTTTTCCCTTCAACATTTTTCTTGGCGGTCCGACATATGTGGTTTTCTTGGTGGCATGCATTTGGTGCAAAAGTTCAAGGATCTTCTTCAGTCTCGGATAAATTTGAAATCAATCACAATGTACCACCCGAACCGATGCAAAACAAAGCTAGTTGCTAACAATACTACGATTAAATTAAAAGTTTAAAAAAAAACCCAACCCTTACTGCCGATCTCATATTAAAATGAACTAAATTGAAGATCACTTTTAGAAGCCTTATGCAATAAAATCAATTACAAATATTTTATTTGTTAACAAATAGAAACTGGCAACAGATGAAATTATAAATCATTGAGTTTTCTTTCCTCGTCGCCCAACAATGACAACAGTTTCCACAATCGCTTGAATAAATGCTCAGACGTAGAAATCGGACGAATTTTAAGCATTAATAACTCCGGCCTGAGATGACCGCGGGGGGGGGGGGGTAAATTTTGGTATACGTCCTCAATGTCTCATCGAGAATATTCATACCAAAATCAACACTAAAGACCCCTGGGGAGAAAAGATACGGAAAATAAAAACGAGGGGGGAGGGGGTGGGGGGTCGAAAACCCCCCTATGCCGAGCTTTGGGACAAAATAAATGTGGGTGCAAACGTAGAGCTCAATCCGAGTTACTGTTTAGTCTGGACCCCTGTCAAACAATTTTTAAAAAGTGCGAAAAATAGCGATTTTTTTAACATTTATCACCCCTCCCCCTGAAGGTCCTGGATGTTTTGCTTTAGTATGTGCCGTCAGGGGCCGCTGGAGATTGAGTATACCAAAAATGAACTCTAGGGATCTTTATAGGGCTGAGATACAGAGGGGTGAAAACCCCGGTTTGGTTACTCGCGTAATCCGTCCTTTGGTCGCTCTTTTACATTTTTCTTGGAGACGGAAATTTCTTGGCGGCTTGTATTTGGTTTTCTTGGCGGGGCGGGACGCTCCCGCTTCCCGTGATAACTTCTTTATGCTAAAATGAAATATGTGAGCCTTAAATTGATAATTCATTGTTAATCGTAATCTTCGTTGGAAAATACTCATATTTAAATGTGTTAAATTTTATCAATTTGTATGCTTAAAGGCTTATCTCTATTACGCTACATATTCAAAATTGAAAGAAAATGGCCATTTTGAGACAAAAAATTTGAATTTTGAGCTGTTTGGATTTTTTTTTAATTTTGAAACCCCGCCTATGTCTACAACAATTACAGCGCATCAAGGAACCTCTGTGCCAAGTTTAATGAAAATTCGACGAAAACTGTGGATTTGTATAAGGAACAAAGATACATACAAACAAACAAACATACATCCATTTTTATATATATAGACAGCTTTGTTGATAGTGATTTCAGGTGATTTTATGGACATAGAAACGATATCGGGACTTAGTTTTTCCCTTGAACGAAGAAGAGAATGCATGTTTTTTTTTTTTTTCTTTTTATATTGATATTTAACAATTTACAGCTAAATATACGAGGATTGATACGAGTGGCAACTATTTATTTACATCTAATCTAATACAAAAGTGTTACATGCTTCAAGTTTATGAGTCCTCCAATGCAGTCTCCTAGCATTGTGTACAACCGTTTCCAAAGATACAGAAGTCGTAAGACACCTGCACTGTTTGCTTTCTTAACAGGCGACCATTCTCGAATTTGCGCATGAGTCAGGTCTCTTCTGATTTTATCTAAATAAGAGGGATAGTAATAAGAGAGACGTCGAATGTGAGGGGATTTTCCCACCTTGGATTCGTTTATTAAACCTGTTACCGTAAAGTCGGGTTACTTGGACCCTAGGGTGTTACTTGAGCCCATTACAGTAAAATGATAAAATCTAGGTTTGGTACTTATTAGTTGAAGACTTGCACGTAGTTCCTCGTTTCTCCTCTAGGTAGAAGCTCTCTGCAGTTTCTAATGCTAGTACCAAACCCAGATATTATCATTTTACTGTGGGCTCAAGTAACCCCATTGTGGGTCCAAGTAGCCCGACTTTACGGTAATTTCGATGTTTTTTTTTTAATTTATTCTCCTTCCTTACCGTTTTAACCTGCTGTGGTGTGCTTATGCAGAAAATTTTTGAGCCTTTATAAAAAGACGTAAATCTGGTGTTCATGGGCTCTTGGACTATATTTTTAAATTTCCGCATATGGGTCATTCCGACGAAAATGGTACAAATCATGTCTGAAACTCTTTACTTAAGATTATCAATTTAAATAATTTCCACCAACTAATCATATTTATTTTTATTGAGTTTCCATTTATTTGTGTATAATGAAGTGTAAATAATTAGTACATGACTCATTTATGAAAGGATTTTAAATATTTTGATCACTTTGTTTAACAGAGTGGACAAATAAGCCTTTAAAAATATCTGTATAATCACAAAGAAAAGTTAGAATCACAGAACAAGCATCAAGTGGAATAAACAGCCTAAAACTGTAAGTCTGTCTGTAATTTCAAGAAAAAATTTATTTTTTTCATCATGAAATCGGCTCTAACCAGAGTGGACATCCAACAGTTCTAATTAACTATCATAAGAAAAGAATGAGGCTCACCCTGGTTGTTGACTACATAATTCAATGTAGCGAGCTAATCACGGCAGTTATACTACCTATATTTTAAAAAATATATATCTGATTGAATGCCATTGTTTATTTTATTTCCAAAAGGCATATAACAGAGTGGACAATTCGAAACATAGAAAATCTAGGGACATGGATAAATAATAGTGTTTTTTGGGGAAATTTTTTTTCATTTGCGTAATAATCTGCAGAAATGGTGTTAGAAGCATCTTTTGTGCAGTGCAGTGTCCTTTATTTTGTTGTTACATTTCAGTTTAATTTTAAATCACATTTAAAATTCTAGCAATTTGAAGCGTCATTTTCTCCTTCTTCTGACAAAGAAAAATTTTTTTTGTGTCATTTCTAAATGGATTATACCTAATCACTTGATACTTGATGGCACAAAATTAAATGGAGAACCAATAAAAAATACACCAAATGGGTGGTAGTTATTAAAATTGATTTTTAAAAATTCTAAAGTCTGGGACATGATTTGTACCATTTTCGTCGGAATGACCCACATGTTTTAAATTTTCCTGCTACCTGGCTAACTAACTTCCCGCCTATTTCGTAGCTTTCCCGGTCCATGGTGCAGGCCGACAAAGGCAGCGAGGTGGTCTCTGTGAGCAGGACGAGCCAGAACGCCTGGGTGGGGCCCAAGGACCACCCCCTCATGGAGAGGGTTTACAAACTGGTCGAGAGTGTCACCGGACTCTCCACGGACGTCGACGAGGGACATGCCGAAATCGTACAGGTTCGAATGCTACACTAAAAATTTTTGCGTAATCTTAGAGCGTTTTCCCTAGCAGCATCATCTCATCGGCCGATGATCGGCCATTCATCGAAATCCGATGAAATTCTGCTCGGTCGATGATCCAATATGTCTCATCGGCCGAGCAGAATCCGAGCAGCAAAATCCGATGAGAATACGATGAGATTTGGAGCAGAACAGTCCCGTGCCGAGGAATTTCATCGGAAAACTTGATCGGAAGGATATCGTTTTCCGATGGAATATAGCTCCTCTTATTTTCATCGGGAAAGTTGATCGGAAGGATATCGATTTCCGATGAAAAGTAGCTCATCGAAAACCGTGCTCGGATACTGATCGGAACGATGTCATCGTGCGTTACAGGATCAGTTTACGAGGAGTTTGTTGATCGGCCGAGCAAAATCTGATGAGTTGATGCTACTTGGGTTTCCTCTTAACGACACAAAAACGACGAAAATCAGCCGGTAGTTCTACAACGATAAGTATGGTACAGTAACCCCTCGTTATATCACGCTATTCGCGGGACAAGAAAAAAGCGCGATATATCCGAAAGCGCGATATAACCGAGGTCATTAAAAATAGTTTTCCATCCAACACACAAGTAAATTATACGTGCACATACATAAAAATTCATTTATTCGAACATTCGTGTGTTTTCTTGACACTTACCAGATGCGTTTCATTCATTGTATTAATACAAAAGACAGGAATTTGCTGCTTCTTTTCAGCGAATTCAGAAGAATAGAATAACATTCGTTTTGTTCATTGATGACAAAATAAATGAGAAAGAGATCTTTTTCTGAGCACCTTACATATTTTCTCAAAAATGGTTTCGAAATAAAGTTTTTTTTTTTGGGGGGGGGGGGAGACAAAAGAACAGAGCGATATATCCGAATGAGCTATATAACGAGGCGCGATATAACGAGGGGCTACTGTATCTTGTCATCTACTGTGCATTGTTTTTTAACTTAACCGATATCGTTTTTTCCGAAACAGTCATTTTCCAGACATTTTATGAAGAACTCCAGCATGTGAAATGATGTGCGAAATCGTTGAAATTTCAACAGCCTTCTTCCTGCCAGATTTATGCAAACTCTTTTTTTTCCTTTTTGTAAAATTTTACTACACAGTTTTTGTTTTAACCATATGCTGACTTGAAAAAAAAATTCAGGAAACAGTAAAATATAGTTATAGGGCAATTTCCTACTTCTCAGTACATTTTTCTTACCTTCTTCTCTATCTATCTATCTATCTATCTATCTATCTATCAAAAAAATCAGTTTTAATTTGTAAATGATATAAGACACACCGCAAACTAATTATTCTCAAACTAATAAAAATATCGAACAAAGAAAGTGCAAAACATATTATTTTTCAAAAAACAAAAAATAAGTTACTCCCCAGTGGCAGATAAGTCACTAGGTAGAAGATTTTTGCAGCGGCAGTATTTTAAGAAAATAAATTTTAAACCTTTGTACTAAATGAAATTTCCAAAATTAAAGGCCGAAAAATGCAATTTAAATCTTTCTCCTTCGTCTGATCAAGAGGGATCTTTCCGAATTCCTTTTATTTCTCTAAGTTTCTGGGAAGGCCTTAAGCCACTTTGACCCCCACCCCCCTCCGTGGGTGGGCCACAGTATATCGTTATGGCTCCTCAATTTAACTGACTACAATTGTTACATTTACTTTATCTCCACAGAAAAAGAAAAGAAATGAAGAGACGATATTGGAGGCATAACATTCTCAACTGTATTTAATAAGAGCGAAACACATATTATCGGAATGAAATTCTGAGCTTTTCTGTAGCAATAAAAATAAACAGCCCACTTCAATTTGTGTCCGCTTAACACTTCGTTTACATGCTTGTATCGGCTTTACATTTTAAAATGTATTTTTGTGGCCATTTTCCATTTTTATAGTTAAATTGAAAAATAATATAATGTTATAAAATGAACAACTGTTTGGCGCAGTATTGGAGAATTGCCCATTCAGTTTTGCGCCATTTAACTAAAATCAATCAACCAACAGACTAAAAATTTTCCTTTAAAGCTTACAAATGTTAAATCACTGTTAGAAATAAAGAAAGTTGATATCAAAATACTTGTCATCCCAAAACATCAATTGCTTATTAATGTGACGATTTCGGGAATTTACTTAAAGTTGTTTCTTGTGCCGAAAGAGCCTCACGACTGAAAAACTTGTTTTACAGTGATACATATCAATCGTAAGTTTTTTAAATGCATTAGAGCAGTGGTGAAAAACCATTTTTTTCCCCGAGGGCAGCACCGGATATTAAGATGAATCTCGCTGGCCAGAACATATATAAAATGAAAATATATCTACATTTTTCATAGATAACTTGGGAAAACACGGAAAAGGGATGAAAATTACCAAGCCAGAATTATTGTTATTACTACTACATGTTTATTTTTATAAATGAGGAAGTTCCATCTGTTTTCGACTCCAATTTCTAACTATTTGGCTTAAAATGTGCAACAATCAGGGACGTGCAACAATCAGGGTGGACGTGCAACATCAAATGTGCAACAATCAGGGGGGGCACTGCCCCCTGCCCCCCCTAAATGACGGGCCTGGCAACAATCGTTCTTAATACCGAATGAAGATGAACAGTTGTTTTGGACGGTTCCAGAACACGAACTTTCGATTCCATCCACTTTCGATTCTAACATCCCCATAAAAACGGGCCACATGATCATCTTCGCTGGCCTCATATGATTCATTGGCCGTAGGTTGATTACCACTGCTTTAAACTGTCGAAGATAACTGAATAGACTCACACATAGACTTCTTTTTCTTAAAATCTTCACCACGGTAAGAGCACTGTGCTTCACAGTAAAATTAGAGACATTATTTTTCCGGACAAACGCTGTTATTCCTTTTGTACATGCTAGTTCCTCCTCTCTTACTTTGACTATTACTTTAGAAGCCTATTGATAATTGAAGGATATCTGTTTTTGATTTTAAAAAGTCATTGCTAGCGTTTATTAATGTCTTCCAATAGTCTTCCAAACCTCAAGACACACCTTTTGAAATCTGACTGAAATTTTCTATCATTCTTCGTTCAGAAAAAAAGTTTAAAATTTGATAAAATTATCCTTCTAAGACTGTCATCCTCAATTTTAAAACGACAACAATCACTAAAATTTAAAGTAAAAAAATGCTGCTCGTTTCTTGCTTGCGTTGTTAACTGACACTAAGGGCGTCACACTTTTTTTTCAACGTTTTTGACCTACCTTTTCTTTGTCACCAAGTGTCACAGTGCAACACTATCTCTTCTTATCACAAGTCGCGTTATTTTTCATACAGATATTCTTATGAAAAAGAAATGTCAGATGTCACACCTTTCGGTACTCCCTCCTTTCCCCTTTACACAAATTCAATTTCACGAGCCTCCTCCCTCTTCTCAAAGCGTGACATCAATTGTGGACAGCCTCATTTTTTGAGGTTTTAGGATTTAGGGGATTGATACTTACAAAAAGATCACATCAAATGTACAAAAAGCGGAAATTCCTTCAGTTGTGTAATTTAGTTTAGTTCACTCATAATTAGGGATGCACCGATCAGCAAATTGGCCGATTACCGATTAATCGGCTGTTTATAATCGGCCGATTAATCGCCTGAGCCGATTAATGATAGGGATAATTGTTTTTCTGCCACCAATTTTACCATCACTGCTTTTTAATCTCTTATACAATTCCAAGTTTAGAAATAGTAAGTAATTTATTTCTGGGAAATGATTTTTTTCTATTTTCCTAGTTTTTACAAAATAATATAAATATTTTATCAAATTTCTTGGAACCAATTTTCACATTTGTGTCAATAATATTATTAACACATTGTTAGTTATGTTAATTGGAAATAAAAATTTATAAAATGAGGGGTGGGGGAGTGTGTGGTGAACACTCCAATTAAGGAGTACTTTTAATTCATATATTTTAGTAATCAGTAGCAATATAATTCAATACTTTTATTCTTTGAAAATTAGAGGTTATCTGAAAGCACTGTGCTAAGGAGAAAACTACCGCCACATGAAAAATGTTGCATCATTGTCTATGTATATTTATTCAAAGTAGGAGAATTCATTAAAAAAAACTTTACATCAACTGTGAGGATTATTATTACTGTTAATAAAATTATTCAACATAGTTTCCTAGTGAAAGTATACTTTAAAGAATAATATCTGAAAAATATTTTTCAGCCGATAAATCGGCCCGATTTTGCCGATTATTAATAATCGGCAAAGTGGCCGATTAATCGGTGCATCCCTACTCGTCATAATGTTAATTATTTCTCCATTTGTCTGTTTGTCTTTCAGATCGCCAATTATGGAATGGGCGGTCACTATACTCCACATTTTGATTACTTATTGGTTGATAAAGAGCCGGAAGAGGTAAGTGTAAACGTATCCAATGTTGAATAACAATTTAACCTGAAAGGTAATTTTGTTTATTAAATTGCAATCTTTTCTTTTTTCAATTTTCCATACACTTCTGCTTTCCTGTGTTTGTGTTTGTAAAAACATACTCAAAATTTAACATAAGACTGTTTTTTAACGAATGGGGGAGTTTCCGAAATTTAAAAAGTATTTTTTTCTGAAAGAACATGCTTCAAAACATAGGAATTGACCACTTTTTTTATTTTTTGACACAGATATATATTTTTTAACCGACTTCAACAAAGGAGGAGGTTATACAATTCGTCGGAGAAATTTTTTTTTTTTTTGTATGTTATGAGATTACTCGAAGATGCCTGGACCGATTTCAAAAATTCTTTTTTTGTTAGAAAGGTCTTTCTTTCCGATTGGTCCCATCCTCTCGTGGTCCGGGTTCGATAAAGGGAACCTGCAGAAATCTTTCGAATAAGAAATTGGGATCACAGTAATCGTAATAATGACCATTTTGAACGCCTGGCTTCTCTGGATTGCATAATAAAATTCATTTCTTATGCAATCCAGAATGATTGTCTTTTGTCTTTGTGAATGAATGACTTTTTGAAAATTTTAAACCGAGTATCTTTCTATGTCCCGCTTTTTTCTCCTGAACTCCAACGAACTGAAAGTCGTACCAGGTGCTAATTGATTCGTAATATTTCAGGTTTTATTAGTCTTAATTTACATATGGTTTGATAAAGGAATTCTGAAGAAAGTGAGGAAAATCTCTAAATTTTTGCTCAAATTTAAAGCGATTTGTCCTAAATGATTAAATATGAAATCCATTGTTACAGAACGTGATTAATATGAAACAGTTATTACAATGATAATGAAAATTTTGAATGAAGGCTTAACAGAAGCAAACATGAAACTCATTAGCGGGCCACGTATGTAATACGTCGTAAAATTTTATGAACCGCGATAAACTATTTTGAAATATAAATTCATTGAAAAGCAGTTAATATTTAGCCTTTGATTGACTAGTACACAAATAAATACCAGAGAATAACTAGGTTTACTTTTTAGTGTCAAACGTTTAAAATTTTAGACGCGTTGATAGTTTCTTTCTTACATAGTTTATTTTTTGGAGAATTTACTTAAGAAAATTAGGGGAAGTTTTGTAATGGAAACATTACCTTATTTCATATGTACATTTACACTAAAAAGAATAAAATAAAAATATTTTTGGAAAAAAAAATTGAACCGACTTCGGAACTTCAGTCGGTAAGTGCTCTAAAAAGTAAAAAATAATTTTATTCTTTGAACACCATCGATACTACATTTAACATAAGTTTTGAAGTCGGTGCAAAAACTATAGGTGAAATGATGTACAACTACATTTTGCCAATATTTTTCAGAGAAACCATTGAAAATTAAGAGCTGAATATTTGTACCATTACATAAATTTGTGGTTGTCAATGTATTGTATGCGAATGCGATTAAAGAACCTGGATTCATTGCAATTTATATGTGTAGTTAAAATATAGTTTCGTATGATTCTATTTAGTGTTTTTGCGCCGACTTCAAAACTTATGTTAAATGTAGTATCGATGGTGTTCAAAGAATAAAATTATTTTTTACTTTTTAGAGCACTTACCGACTGAAGTTCCGAAGTCGGTTCAATTTTTTTTTCCAAAAATATTTTTATTTAGATATTTTTGAACTTAAGATTTGAGTGCGCATTCATAAAAACTCAAGAAAAAGCAAAAAAAAAAGTTTCGTTTTTAACAAAAATAATTATCTTCTTATCGCTGCTATAAGAGCTTGAGTCTCTCTATGTGTTAATTTTAAGCTCTTGAAACAGAATTTCGGATGATATGTCACTTGGCTAGGTTGTAGGTCATTAATGTTTCAAGGTCATAAAAAGCATTTTCCCATTTTTCATCATTTTCGTTTATGGGCAAATTGCAATCACAGGCTGAAAGACACATCCTCGGCAGTATAAAGAATGGACTAGGTGACCCGTGCGGAATTCCGCAAAAAAAAAAAAAAAAAATGTAAAATCTTGTACGTTTAAACGACATCGCCATCAACTGCCGTCGTTCTGACAACTTTTCAAAGAGATCAAAGACACGTTCACTTTTACAACTACTACAAAAGTGATACCCTATATTAAGATCAAATACCCAAGGCTACCACTAAACTAAATACTAACGTTATCGCAAAACTACCATAGTATTTTGAAACAATAAAAGTTGCAATTAAGGTTTACCGAGCTAAGCCTTGGCTTGAAATGTCGCATTTAAAATTGATTTGAACAACAATGGTATAACGATTTTAACAGTTGAGCAAAAAATTTAACTCTTTCAAACTTCAATCGCTAATAAGTCGCTTAAACGTGGATTTTCGAGATTCTCGTTACGCGGCGCTAGCGGAGAAACGTTCTAAAGAACGCATTTATTTTAATCTTTCGAATGAAATCAAAATGGAGACGATACGACAATTATTTCGCTAGATAGAGTCAATTTCGTGTCCAAAAATTGAAGTTCGAATAAAAAACGAACCGACACTTTTTAGAGGGTGGGTCTAATTTTCGTCAATAGTCCGCGGGATAAGCTTCAAAATCATAAATTTTCTTGCAATTCGATAAAGAAATGAGCGAGTTTCGACCGGGTATAGGATTCGGCTTAGAGAAATAATATATGGAGATTTTCAATTACTACTTATCATATGTTCAATTACTATTGTTATCATTTATTTACACGGTGGAAATAATTGCAATATTCAACTCTATCGAAAACTTTCGTTATCGCTTTTTAAAAAAATAGCTCTGCAGTCCTATTATACATATTTTTTATCACATACACACCATATTAACTGTTTAATTTATTATTTATCTCTTTTATTAATTGTTTTTATTTTAAATTTTTTTTGAAAAAGGAAACAATGCTTTTTATGAATTTAAAATATTAATGACACCTTGCCAAGTGACATATTATCCGAAATTCTGTTTCAAGAGCTTAAAAGTAATACATTGGAAAAGACTCAGGCTCTTATAGCAGCGATAAGAAGATAATTATTTCTGTTAATAAAAATATTTTTGAAAAAAAAAATTGAACCGACTTCGGAACTTCACTCAGAAAATGCTCTAAAAAGTAAAAAATAATTTTATTCTTTGAACTCCATCGATACTACATTTAAACATAAGTTTTGAAGTCGGCGCAAAAAAAGCCAAATAGAATCACTCGAAACTATAAATATAAATTTAAATGAATCCAGGTTCTTTATTCGCATTCGCATTCATTGAAAAATACATATACAAATATTCAGCTCTCAATTTTCAATGATTTCTCTGAAAATGTTGGCAAAATATAGTAAACATCATTTTACCTATAGTTTTTGCGCCGACTTCAAAACTTATGTTTAAATGTAGTATCGATGGAGTTCAAAGAATAAAATTATTTTTTACTTTTTAGAGCATTTTCTGAGTGAAGTTCCGAAGTCGGTTCAATTTTTTTTTCAAAAATATTTTTATTATAAATTATTTTAACCGGTGCGCAGATGCTATTCCGAAAAAAAAAAAAATCTGCGCATGACGTCAGTGGTGCACATAAGCGCGAAATCTAATTGGTTGTAGTGAGATGACGAAGGTCGTGACGTCACCGATTCCTGCGATTGGACAACTCAAGTCAAGCAAAATGGTGTTAGGTGCACCACTGACGTCACAAAAACCACGCACCGTTTTCAAGGTAGGGTATTTAAAAAAAATTAATAAAAAATAAACTGTTGGGAAAATTCAAGTATTTTCCGGGCCCATGTTATTTTTTTTTATCATTCTATCAATTTCAGTAACAAAAAGTAGTACTTTTGACTGAAGGAAACTCCCCATTATGACAAACAATCATTTCAAAGAAGTTCTTCCCTTTTCTATACACTTCTATTGGCTTAACTTTACTTAGTATTGTCACCATTCAGTTCGAGGAAAAGTCATATACATTTTGAAATAAATGATATTCAACTGAATGCAAAAAAAATAAATTGAGTTTAGTGGTCTAAATAGATGGTTTTCAACCTGATTATTGCGAATAAACCCGATTAATTTCAGGTGAATGGCCCAAGGGGTCTCTGTACCTACCATCGGGCAATGTGTAGAAATTTTTGAACTGTACAGCAAATTGAGACAGTTTCTTGAAATTTGGGTGCGTTATTGGACTGAAAGTTTTCGAGTCGTCATAAATATTTGAATGGTTTCACGGTGAAAAGATACTATAGAGTATAGACTAAAATTTTATTTATAACATCTTTTCACCATAAAACCATCTAAAAATGAAAGTTTACCCTTTTTCTCAAGTGCGGTTGCAGATTTAGCGTATTTTCTTGTGCCAAAGTTAATTGGTTAATTAAAACAAAATGGAGTGAGACTGGTTGGTGAATATCATTCCAATGTCTGAATACTAGCAGGGCCTGATTAAGATATCACATGGCCCTAGGCCAAATACTTTTTTTGGACCCCCCATAATGAATCTTTTCAATTTTAAGCATGGGATAAAACAAATTTAGGCATTGACTACAACAGTTTTAGCCATTTGGGGGCCCCTAAATTGTGGGGGCCCTAGGCCGCGGCCTAGTTGGCCTATTCAGTAATCAGGCCCTGAATACTAGGCGTTGGGGCCTGCGTGGCTCTGAGGAAAAATCTTCGCTTCGAATGCCGGAGATGGTGTGTTCGATTCCTAACGGAACCCTGGGTGTCATTTCCTTTCTTTGTACTGTGAATCTTTTTTGTGTTGTCTACAGGTCAGTTAAAGGAGTTCAACGTCTGGTGGTAATGGTAAATCATATCTTCACAGCGATTTCTAACAGTGGCAGGAAAACAACGACAAATAACTAGGAAGAAAAATATAATTCTGTAAAAATTATTTTCCTCTCTTTTACAGATTCAATACGTTCATCCAAAAGAACTGGACGCGGGAGACAGAACTGCTACTCTCATGTTTTATGTGAGTGTGATATCTGTTTATTGCTTTGCTTTGTCGGGTCTCTTTAGTCAGTCACATTTCGTAATCAGGAGCGCCCCGATGGGAGGTCACAGTGACCTCCCAATAATTTCCGTATTCGGCACATTTTGCTGATGATTCGGCAATTTGAAGACAATATTGCAACATTGAGATTATTTGTTCCTTTTAGTTTTTAGAATTGTTTTTTAAAATATGCCTAATGTTTTTTCTCCCTAAATGTTATGCATGTACGACATGTGTGCAATCCCAAGTAGCACACTTCGTTTTTTAAAGGTTGTAAAATGGTTATTAACGTTGTAACAACCGCTTAAAAACGATTATAAAACGTTTAAGGGTTATTTGTGCTACCTGGGATGTGTATGCTTGTATTTTATCATTCGGTAAAACTGGAACTTCATTCAGCAAATTGATAATTTTCCCCCTCCCAAAAATTTTAGTTTGGGGCGCCCCTATTCGTACTGCCACGAATCGAGATGCAAATCGGTAGGATTTTTTTTGACTGGGGTCTATTTGGTTTGTGTATTTTATTCCTGCTATAGAAAGTCACAAAACGCTGCATTTCATATCTCAGTGAATATTGGTCGAACTTAATGTCAATCTTTTTGTGCTGTAATTATTTTTCAATGGATATTTTCCCCTAAATATAAGTTAGGAGACTTGGAGTCCTTATGAAAAGTTACATTTCGTATTTTTAGACTACTTTTTTTTTTCGCTTCAAACTTTCAACATCTTTTAACTCTGCACTTCATTTTGAGCATTTTTGCAATTAGAAGCAGTGGCGTACATAGCGCCCCCGCAACCCCCGCGGCGCGGGGGGGGGCGCAAGAGGTTTGAGGGCGCCTGATCCAGAAAAATAGCACTAAAGGTTACACGGGGAAAATATTTTTTACATTTTAATAGGGGGTGGGGGGCGCACTTACATATCTTGCTGGGGGCGCACCTTAGTCTATGTACGCTACTGATTAGAAGTATGCATCTAGGAAGCCGGACAATTGATTCAGATTCATCACGAATTGCTTTAAAAAAATCTTTTGTATTTATTTATTCAAACTTTTTAAAATAACATCTTATTCTTCCAGAATAAAATCGCGAATCATTTTTACATGCTAAAAGCAAGCATATATTTTCATTCTATCACTAATGAGTGAATAAACATATTTCTTTTTCTTGTAGTTATCTGACGTGACGAGAGGAGGAGCTACTGTTTTCCCGAAAGCCGGAGGAAGCGTGTGGCCAAAACAAGTAAAATGTTATTTCAGACGACATATTTAATGATAGTAGCAACGGGGGGTGACAAAGAATGAATTATAGTAACAAATATTGTAACAGAGGTTTTGACAAACCTTTATGAATATCTTTATGAAATATTAAATAACTAGCAATCGAAAGAGCATTGTAAAACTTGGTTTTGGACGCATTAACTATTTGCCCTCGTGACCCCGTTATTGAAATATGAGATCTGCCGAAGTTTTTTGAATTATACTTACCAAATTTTGCGAGTTTCAGAGTGCAATGGCAGACAGCTTTCACAATACTTGAAGATAAATGTCCTCCACATGCATACGGTCCCAGGTAGCACAAAAAACGTTTTTAATCCGTTGTTACAACGTTAATAACCATTTTACAACCTTTAAAAAACGAAGTGTGCTACTTGGGGTGAAATTGCCTAATATATTTCTCGACAAGTCCTTTAATTTGGCTCTTTTTAAAAATATTTCGTCTGCTTTAAAACCTTATACTGTCGCCCAGCTTAAACGAATACTGTCGGTTCCAAGAAATATTATTCGATTAGGCGGGGTATTCGATTAAGCGGGGATCTTTAACATTGCGTCTCTGGCATGGGTTTTCGTTTTAGTTAAGCGGGAACGACAGTAATCGGGTAAAGGATAAACGAGTACCCCGCTTCATAGGCGGCTGGTGCACCAAAAAAGTGGGAGGTCGAAAGAAATGAAGGGGGGGGGGGAGTTAGGATGTAGTTCTTTTAAAGTTTTTTTTTGCTACAATTCGGCTATAATGTTGGATTGCTGATTAATTGAGCATGGAGTCAAAACTCAACCTGGCTGGTTGATTTTCATCTATTCTTTTGAAATAACATGAAAAAAGTTTGATTTTAAGAATTTTCAGCTTTAATTTTTTGAAATTAATCAATCCAGTGACCCAGTGAGTAAAAAATCATTATTCAGTCGATCGTAACTGTTTAACCGTAAAAAGTGAGATGGCAAAGCCCCTTCACTTTTGGAAGAGAGGGGGCGGTCGCCCCCCTTGCCCCTCTTATACGAATAAAACATCCCGGAACCCATGCCATAGACGAAATGTTGAAGATCCCCGCTTCATCGAATAATATTTCTTGGTACCGATAGCATTCGTTTAAGCGGGGCCGACAGTATCTCGAAACCGGAGGACGAGGGCAAATAAATTTTGCATCAAAAATATTTCTCAAGCTGTTATTTCGATGTGAATCTATTTCAGCTTTTTTCATTATTACGCTGTTCGAGTAGTTCCCTGGTAAGTTTACTTGAATTACCTTCACTGCGGCATCATCGCCGCGCAAGATAAACTTTAGAGAGCTTTCCCACTTAACTACACGCAGGCCCGCCATTTAGGGGGGGGGGGCAGGAGGGTCAATTCCCCCCCCCCGGTTTTGAGAAATCAATGTATTTGCAATATGTATTTGCATATAGTTGGGCGTGGTTTTTTACGTTTTCCGATGAAATCGCATTGTGTTTGGACCCTTTGCCCCCCCCCCTTGAAAAACTTGAAATGACGTCCCGGACTACACGATTACTATGAAAACCGAGCTGTAATACTACAATGATAAGTACGGTTTCCATTCAACCGATCTCATTTCTCCGAACCGGTCCTTCTCCATCGCACTTCATTTGGAATATCGGTTAAAATTAGAATATCGGTTAAAATTATATCCCGCTTAATATAATAAACTAGGTGACCCGTGCGGAATTCCGCAAAAAAAAAAAAAAAAAAAAAAACTCTAAACTTAAAATTTAATACGACAATTTTTATTGGCTTCATTTGCACAACATCGCCATCTACTGCCGTCGTTCTGATAACTTTTCAAAGAGATCAAAGACACGTTCACTTTTACAAATACTACAAAAGTGATACCCTATATTAAAATCAAATATACCCAAGGCTACTACTAAACTAAATACTAACGTTATCGCAAAACTACCATAGTATTTTGAAACAATAAAAGTTACAACAAAGGTTTACCGAGCTAAGCCTTGGCTTGAAATGTCGCATTTAAAATTGATTTGAACAACAATATAACGATTTTGACAGTTGAGCAAAAAATTTAACTTTTTCAAACTTCAATCGCTTATAAGTCGCTTAAACGTGGATTTTCGAGATTCTCGTTACGCGGCGCTAGCGGAGAAACGTTCTAAAGAACGCATTTCTTTTTCATCTTTCGAATGAAATCAAAATGGAGACGATACGACAATTATTTCGCTAGATAGAGTCAATTTTGTGCCCAAAAATTGAAGTTCGAATAAAAAACGAACCGACACTTTTTAGAGGGTGGGTCTAATTTTCGTCAATAGCCCGCGGGATAAGCTTCAAAATCATAAATTTTCTTGCAATTCGATAAAGAAATGAGCGAGTTTCGACCGGGTATAGGATTCGGCTTAGAGAAATAATATATGGAGATTTTTGATGTACCAAACCACTTTAACCTTTAGGAACCGGGTGGTACACATGTTGTACCATAAGTTTTTTTTTTTTTTTTTTTTTTTTTTTTAGAGGACGGGGTTGAGATTTTCACTCGAACCCTTTGGAGCCGGGGATTTTTTTAAGGCTTCATACGTCTGTTACGAGTTTACACCTTCTCTTTTCAATGGAAAAGAAATCTGTGGTTCAACTGTCGTACTACCTGGGTCGAAAAAAAATTGTATATATATACGTATATATTTCGGATCTCGAAAACAGTTCTAACGATTTTGATAAAATTTTGTATTTAGATAAAGTTTTAGCTTTTGAGTTCATCTATGTCGGCGTTTTTTCCGTAAAAACGCGAGTTTTCACAAAAAACCTGGTTTTTTGTGCCTTCATTAACAGTTTGAGAAGCTTTCTTTCGCCATTTTCTATATGATTACCATTATTGTTACTGTTTCATAGCAACCACGCTTTATTATAACAATGAATTTAATATTTAATCACATCAGCGTAATTTTTTTTTATGGTATTTGGCAAACGAGTTTTGGCAACGTTAGAATTGTTATTGTTTTTGAAATGTTAAAGAGACGGAACAACTTTGATATCCTCCACCCCCCCCCCCAATCGGAAATTTGGCGACTTTTTTCTCTCGTCAAGCAAAATACCTGCTAACATATATGAAATTCAAAAAATGTTGCCACAAAACTTTAAAAAAAAAACTCAAAAAATTGTACAAAATACAAGAAAACACTAAATTTGGCCATAGCAAAAACCTAAAAGCTGAAAAAACCTAAATTGGCAACACCAAAATAAGGAACAGCAACCCTAAAAAGTCCATAGGGAGGCTAGATTTGGCGTTCTTTTTTTTAGGGGGGGGGGTACATCAAAGCGGGCCCCGATCAAAGTTGTACCAAGAGATCGATCAAATTAAAGTTATTGTGGTATGATTTTATGATGCTCATCGTTCAAATAAGGTTGTGATGATGATGTCTTGCTCGAATACGGGTGTGTTTTTTAAAATAAATTACGGCTGTTTTAAATGCGTAATAATTGCAACCAAGGGCATAAAAATGCTTTTCAAGTTTGTACTGTCTGTTTGCGTATTGTGCGCCTGGCAGCCAAGAACGCTTCCATCTGAAAAAGGGGAG
The DNA here is from genome assembly GCA_038373865.1 of Uloborus plumipes. NCBI lineage: Eukaryota > Metazoa > Arthropoda > Arachnida > Araneae > Uloboridae > Uloborus > Uloborus plumipes. Next base: position 93,646 of record JAXGGA010002599.1, on the reverse strand, counting down.
ATAGGTTTAGGATGCGCACTTCCCGATGCCTTCAGTTTTTGTTCGCTTACTGCTCCAATATCGGATAACGATAATCGTGTGCGATTTATCGCTGTCGTGTCGTTAAGTGGAAAAGTGCTCTCTCTCTCTCTCGATGCTTATAACATTCCATCTGTCCATCGAACCTTCCAAGAAAATATAAATATCCCAAGGTCATGCCTCAACTTACCAGAGCACCAGAGTCGAACTAGTTGCACTGGAGTAACAATGTATTTACACATCCAAAGGAATTCAAGAAGACAACTTTAAGAGTTGTGCAGTTTCATTAATGTATGATTTCGAACATAAATACGTCTGTTACTCGTTTTCAGGGTTCTGCAGTGTTTTGGTATAACCTAAAGAAAAGTGGTGGACCTGATACTCTAACCTTACATGGCGCATGCCCAGTAGCTATTGGTAGCAAATGGGGTAAGTGATTATTACTGCTCACATATTTTGTATCAATGTGATTTTTCGAAAAAGGCAACATTTATTAAACATAGTAATAAACAAAGGTCATGAAAAGTAATGATTCAGTTAAAGTACAAGTTAATAACATGTGCACCAACAAAAATATTAGTTTGTCTTCATGTTCGGACGATTTTCTTAATAGAAAGACAGTAAAATTAGCTCAAAAATTGTTCTTTTAAAATTAAAAAAAAAAGGAAAGAAAGATTCTCCGTTATTATTTTCTCTTGAAATAAGAATCGAAAGTTGCAGTTTTTTAACGGTATTATATTTAGATGCGAGACAAAAGAAAAGTGCGATATATCCGAATGAGCGATATAACGAGGTGCAATTTAAAGAGGTGTTACTGTAGCACTATGATAAAGACTAGCGGTACGACATCGATAAAAAACATTAATGTTTCAAAACAGGGGTGCCCATCCCCCCCCCCCCCCCCCCAAACTCAATGGCGCAAATTCCTCCCCAAAAATTTTCACAACCCTCTTGTGCTTTTTATTTTTTTATTTTTACTGCTTTTTTATGTTATTTTTTTGACATTATTTATTTACTTTTTTAAATATTACTTATTTATTTTTTTTAAATTATAACTATTATTTTTTTTTTAATATATTATTAATTTTTTAAAAGTACTAAGTATGCGCAGAATAGAATCGCTTTTTTTCTCTTTCCAGACATTCCAAGCATACACACACACACACAAAATAAAACAATAAATAAGTGAAAAATAATAACAAAGAAATAATTTAAATTAAAAAAAATAAATTAATGAATAATTTTTATTTAAAAAAAATCAGTAAATAATTTAAATTTTCTAAAATATATTAATAAATGGTTTTAATAAATAAATAAATACATTGGTTTAAAAAAATCCCCCCCAAAAATTTTGATGGCGCAACTTGCGCCATAACCCCCCCCCCCCTGTTTATCGATGTTCACAATTGAAATATCGATGTTCACAATTGAAACATCGATAGTATCGATACATAGACTCAAAAACATCGAACTTTTTTTAAAGTATATTCCTGCACAACAGGCACGTGCCATCAATGAATGATTAGGGTAGGCAGATGCGAAGATTTGTGGAATAATATAGATCTTTAAAAACGCATGAAATGTGAAAAGCAATAAAATATGAATATGACCGATGTTTACTTGCAATACGAATTATATACATATATGCAGGAATATTCGCCTGCATATATGTATATAATTTATATATCTCATTTCCATATTGGATACAGTTTCAACTTAATCCTACGAAAAAGCGGGATACAAAAAAAAACCTAAAACAGTTAAAATTTCTGTATTTGATAAAAAAGAAAACACGACAATAGAGATAGCAAACTGTAAGCATTCAACAGTACTGTACAAAAGACGTCTAGACCGTAGAAACACCACAGACTCTACAGGCATAGTTCTGCGCATGACGCAGTCAAGTTTCGGCGGAGAACAGAAGAAACCGCAAAGGCACTTTTCGGACAGCCTTTCGTCGCCGCTTTCTGCTCTATTCGCTGTTTAATGCCTTAATATTTCCAAATCAGCGCATTACATGTCATTTAATGAAATTAAAAAATTGGTATATTTTCTTCATGGGTAGGCACTGCCTACCTTGCCTACCCAGACGGCACGTCTCTGCTGCACAATAAACTCTAATGAATATTTTAATACTAGAACAACACCCACAGTAATCAATTATTTAATTAAGAATATTTTGTAACTGCCGAAGAAAAGCTAATAATACTAATGATAATTAATTATTAACACTTCAAATCAAGTAATACAAAGGGATAAGTTATTTGTACATTTAAAACACATAAAATTTAAACATCAGTACATGAAATAATTGTAACCTAGATTAACTGTAAACATATTCGCATTTTTAAAGAGATGATTTTGGTTTAAAAATAAAACATCGACGAAAAACATCAATGTTAGATAAAACATCGAACCTCAAACATCGATGTTTCGAAAACATCGACATCAATGTTGTACTATTAATAGAGCCTGACTTACTAAAAGTGAGGCCTATCCCATAATACTTTGGACCCCCGCTCCCTTCTATCTTTTTAAGTCAATGCAAAATAATTTGTAACTTTTCGATGGTGGTGTGCGATCAGTATGTCGATAGGGTCATATAGCTCTACAGGAAGCTATGCAGTAGCAATGTATGCATTATGTCTAGCCCCCAAAGTACTTTTTCGTTTCTATTTTAGTTTAGGACTTTTATAGCTAATTCTCAAGAAAAAAAAAAGCTTTTTACTTGCACAAAATGGACTAAATAAGAGAAGTTAGTTGGTATGTGCCATACATAGGTAGGCGGCTGGTGCACCTAAAAAGTAGGGGGTTGAAAGAAGTTGAGGGGTTAAAGGGGCAGAATCTCTCAACCTCTTTTTTTTCTCAAAAATTTGAATATATTATTGGATTTTAGCATTATTGATTAAATTACCTCTAAAATATGCCAAAATCAAGACGGATGACTACCGTAGACCCCCCCCCCTTTCCGATTCAAAGTTCCATTTTTACTTTCTTCTATATCTATTATATAGAAGAAAGTATTGGTTTCGTGAAAATTTTCGAATGTCGAATTTTGACGGATTTGCACGTTTTGAGGTGCGCTGAGTCCATTGCGACCATTTTTGGAAAATGTCTGTCTGTGTGTGTGTCTGTGAGTCTGTATGTGTGTGACCAGTTTTTGTGGCCGCGCTAGAGCAAAAACTACTGCATGAAATCGAACAAAAATTTTTTAACATATGTACCACCATGTGAACTGGTGCACCTGACTTTGTTTAGCGAATTCCTCCAAGGGGGGTGGAGCAATCGCACGTGTTCTGCGCGTGCGTGATTGCTATATCTCAGGAAGTAACCGGCGGAATCAAACGAAAATTGGTCCATAGGTAGACCCTACCAAGTACAGGTGTTGATTCAATTTGCATGTCAATATCTCGAAGGGGGGTGGAGCAATCGCACGTGTTCTGCGCGGGGGTGATTGCTATATCTCAGGAAGTAACAAGCGGAATCAAACGAAAATTGGTCCATAGTTAGACCCTATTGAGTACAATCGCTGATTCAATTTGTGTGTCAATATCTCAAAGAGGGGTGGAGCAATCAAAAGTGCTTATTTTGTCATTGCACCTACTGTATCTCGAGAAATATTGCTGAGATTTGAATGAAATTTGGAATAACACTAACCCAATAAGGAAGCAAGCATCGATTAAATTTTGGCGCCAATCGCCCCAGGGGGAGGGTGGGGTGATTTTTGCGCTTAGTCAACAATGCGAAAAATCAATTCATTAAAAAATCGCTTTCACCCTATTTAATTATCAAAACAACTGAAAACTTTCAATGATTTGAAATTTTTAACTGTTGCCAATTTCTTTTTACTAACAAATAAAATGTTTGCAATTAATCTAAACAAGGCTTTTGCAATGATTTCCAATTTCGCGCATTGTTTCTGCATTTGCAGGGTTATTACGATAATTGGGAAAATGGAGCTGTTTCCAATTATTCGGGCGAGTACGTATTTTATTTTGTAACTGGAATTCATAAGATAGATATAGAAGAAAGTTTCGTGACGGCCACGACAGCTAGTTATGAAATAACATTAAAAAATACTATTTTTGGAATATTCAGCTTCTATTTTCTTGAAATTAATCAATCCACTGAGTAAAAAAAAATCATTTTTCAATTGATCATTATTTTTTAACTCTGAAAAGTGAGGGGGCAAAGTCCCTATGCTTTTAGAAGTGAGGGGGCAGTCGCCCTCTTGTACAAGCCGCCTATGGTGCCATACCTAGTTGACATCAGGCCTTGACATCGAATAAAATCTGACGGAACTACTTTGATATACCCCCCCCCCCCCCAATCGGAAATTTGGCGACTTTCTTTTTCTCGCCAAGCAAAATACCTGTTTTTGTTGTTGCCACAAAACTTTAAAAAAAATTCAAAAAATAGAACAAAATACAAGAAAAGAATAAATTTGGCAACAGCAAAACCCTAAAATCTGAGAAAAACCTAAATTGGCAACACCAAAATAAGAAACAGCAACCCTAAAAAGTCCGTAAAGGAGTGCCAGATTTGGCGCGTAATTTTTGGGGGGGTATATCAAAGTTATACCAATCCGACAAATCTCAAAGTTAAATCTTGTTTCTCGTTCACTCTTTCAGTGGCAAATTTCTGGATACGAGAAAAGGGTCAGATTTTCCGTCGACGATGTGAATTGGACCCCGAACTATGACGACGACGACGACTACGAAAATACGACTACGACCCATCTCATCAGGAAAAAACGCACGACCGGACTCACTGTTCTTAGAATATCGGGAATTTTGTCCCTTTTTTAGTCCCAGGGTGCAGCTTTTATGTCTCACTTTTGTATTTATAATTCTTTGTTGTTGTGTGGAGTTCTGTAACATATAAGGATTCAAAGAGGATTGTGCTTCAATTTCGGTGCTAAAGCATTCAATGCATTTGTGATTTGTGTTATACGGAGGCGAAATTGGTTTCATTAAGAAATGTTTATGTTTGTAATAAATAAACGAGTAAAAATCACCGAGTCGGTTTTGTTCTTGAAATTTGATAGACATGATTATTTATAGACCGTTGGCCCCGCTTAATCGGGTAAGGATAAACGATTATCCGCTTATCATGGGTGCAAGTTCAGTGATGTGTTCAAGACTGAAAATATTTTGAGCCCCCCCCCCCCCCTCCCTCCTTGCGTACTTTAGGATATATGATATTTTATATTGTTTGTTTTAACTTGGTCAATTTTTGAATATTAGTACTCAATTTGAATTTCTTGAGCTTTTATTTTTGTAACAACGTAAGCCTCCGTTTAAGTGCAGCATTTCAAGCATTTTGTTTTGTGTCTCCTTCGTGCATTTTCTAAATCGTGGCTCCGAAAACTTCAAATTGAATGATCGCCAACGATATGGAAGAGAGGTATCGGGGGTTCCCTCCGGAGTTTTTGAAAAAATAATTCCTAAATACACGATTATCGGTCATTTTGGTAACGTAAAAGGAAGGAATGGGGTTCAGGGCCTCTTTTACAGTAATTTTTTTAAACTGTAGATTCCAAAATAGCAATTCAGGCTATCGCAAAAAATATTAGAAAGAGGATGGTTGAGGGTTCTCAGAATTTTTTTGGAATTGAAATTTATTTATTTTTTTAACATTGAGAAAACAAATTTCTTATAACTAAAAACTGAAGAAAGTCATTAAATTTTTAAATTTTCATTCCATCCCAAGCTCCGTCTCCGCAATCTCGTCAAGACGGAAATCCGTCTTGAGACGGAAGGTCTTGCATCCATGCCGCTTATACGAATAAAACATCCAGAAACCGAATACTGTCGTTCCGATTCTATTAAGCGGGGTATTCGATTAAACGGGGATCTTTAACATTGTGTCAACGGCACGGGAAACATTCGGTTCAGAGATATTTTATTCGCATAAGCGAGGTATTCGTTTATCCGTTGCCCGATTAAGCGAGGACGACAGTACTTCCTGAACCATAGACACAATTTTCAAGATCCCCTGCTTAATCGAATAATATTTCTTGGAACTGACGGTATTCTTTTAAGCGGGACCGACTGTATTTATTTGCCGACTATGTTGACAAGTTCAAAAAAAAAAAAAAAATGCTACTGGTACGAGATCGGACTTAGGTTTACTAACCTTCATCAATTTCTATAAAAATTGGAGCGAAAACTATTACGAACACGATGGTAGTTCGATCTGAGCAAAAGTGGTCCAGTCAGATGGTTGTCGCAAGTTTAAAATTTTAATAACTAAGTAGTTCTGCAGATTTTCTGAAGGTATCTTGAAATTAAAGAAATTCGGCAGAAATCTGCAAAATTTTTAAGTACAAATACAAATGCGACGACCAGCAACAGGCTCTGGGCCCAACTGGGCTGGTCCTAATCAAATTATAGACCCCAATGAAGATCAATGGCCCTCTTAAAGCTATCTACTCCATTGCTCCTTACCGCCTCTTCCAGTAAACTGTTCCAAGTTCCCACTACTCTGCTAAAATAGTAATTTTTCCGAATTTTCAGATTAGCCTGAGATTTAAACAGCTTTAAACAATGACCCCTTGTCCTGCTTTCCTTGCAAAAATCTAAGCCAGTAACATTTTAATAAATTTAAACAACTGAATCATGTCCCCTCTGATTCTCTTTTGCTCAAAACTATCCATATTAAGCATTCTAAGTCTGAAGTCATAGTCTAAATTAGAAAATCAATTAACTAACCTTGTAGCCTTTCTTTGTCCCCTTTCCAATAAATTAATATCTTTCTTCAGATAAGGAGATCAAAACTGAACAGCATACTCCGAATGAGGGTCTTACCAAATTTCTGTATAAAGGCAGAACCTTCTTAGATTTGTGTTTGAAATAGGTTTATTAATAAACCCAAGTATCCTATTGGCTTTGTTACTAGCTAAAGAATTAAAGATACACTAGGTGACCCGTGCGGAATTCCGCAAAAAAAAAAAAAAAAAAAACTCTCAACTTAAAATTTAATACGACAATTTTTATTGGCTTCATTTGCACAACACCGCCATCTACTGCCGTCGTTCTGACAACTTTTCAAAGAGATCAAAGACACGTTCACTTTTACAACTACTACAAAAGTGATACCCTGTATTAAAATCAAATACCCAAGGCTATTACTAAACTAAATACTAACGTTATCGCAAAACTACCATAGTATTTTGAAACAATAAAAGTTACAATTAAGGTTTACCGAGTTAAGCCTTGGCTTGAAATGTCGCATTTAAAATTGATTTGAGCAACAATGTAACGATTTTGACAGTTGAGCAAAAAATTTAACTTTTTCAAACTTCAATCGCTTATAAGTCGCTTAAACGTGGATTTTCGAGATTGTCGTTACGCGGCGCTAGCGGAGAAACGTTCTAAAGAACGCATTTATTTAAATCTTTCGAATGCAATCAAAATGGAGACGATACGACAATTATTTCGCTAGATAGAGTCAATTTTGTGCCCAAAAATTGAAGTTCGAATAAAAAACGAACCGAAACTTTTTAGAGGGTGGGTCTAATTTTCGTCAATAGCCCGCGAGATAAGCTTCAAAATCATAAATTTTCTTGCAATTCGATAAAGAAATGAGCGAGTTTCGACCGGGTATAGGATTCGGCTTAGAGAAATAATATATGGAGATAATTCTACAGTGCACATTATTTTTCAATCACATATTCATTTTCATGCAAAAATGTCGAGTTTTGAGCCGAATAAGCGTCATTTGAGAGGAATTTAGGTCTCCTTCCAATTTTCACAAATCTGGAAGTTTTACAGATTCCTGCAAAATGCAAAGATATCTGCAGAAATATTCAACATGAAACTTCAAATCGCATACCCTATGATTGGACCACTTTTGCTTAGACAGGCTATCGTGTTTGTTTCACTTTTATCCATACTTTAGTGTATTAACTTAAGAGAATACTCGATGAGGGTAGGTCAACATAAATCGGATCTCAGACTATGTGGTTTGGTCAATTTTCATGAAATTAGACTCAAAATTAGTTTTTCGCATAAGGGCGTACACCTTGAAACATTTTTTTGAAAAAATTCGATTTTGTTCTTTTTGTATGCTTTTGTTCTTTTTGTAATTTTATAAGTTCACTTTTCACATAAATTTGATAATATGGGCAGAAATATTATATGTATATTTTCAAGTTTTAAGGTATTTGAAAGCTTGGAATTTCCTACACAAGATGAAATTTGCTCGAAGTTTATACGAGCAATGGAAGTGCTATAAGAATTGTTTTTAGAAACTCGGTATCCGAGTCTTACCTTGAGCAAACCAAACGATCTTAAAAAAATAATCTCGAGAATAGCATTTTATGTTTATTATGATATTATACTGTAATATGTACAAGGCAAGCATCAATTCATACACTTCTGAATAAGGGACACCTCTATTTAAGAGACAAAAAGTCAAGTCCCATTGGTGTCCTTTGTGGAGAGGTTCTACCGCATATTCAAATATTTTGAGAAAATAAATATAAACTAAACTGAAAAAAAAATTACCTACATTTTAAAAATCCCACTTAAAGCTATAATTAGGGAATGAAATATAAGTGTTCCACGGTAGCTTTTTTTTTCTTTTTATACATATTTGGATTTCTATATGTGTTCTAATAAAACTGCTTCATTAGCTGAAGTAAGAATATTTAGTTATGTTAGTTTATTAATCAATCTTACTAAGAAGAAAACTAATCAAAGATTAATAATGATATGCCTTATTGACCATTGCCTTTTATTTCTTGTTAAAACTGGTTCTTAACAAGTTATAAATCACAAGACATTCCATGACAAAAAAACGAGTAATAAGGCAAATTTTACTTAGCGGCACAGAACACATTTGAAATTCATAGTTCAACTCTGTCCACAAAATGCATAGAGAGAAATTGTACAGCAAAATCAAAGCGGAAAAAAACAAAAAAATTACAGCCATTGTCATCTGTAGTTAGAAATGGGCAAGCAGTCTTCCAGTCTCATTCGTGACTGCATGTCTTGAGCCATTTCCGATATTCCGGCAGAAAGTAGTCGGATTTTGGGATTTATGAACATATTCACTTCTTTGTGAATGAGACCTGTGGAAGAATTAAGCACATGCTGTTACAAGCTTACATATTGAATCTTCAAGTTCAATGCATATTTTAAGTTGTATAGCTGGAGCGTTCGAAAGTCCCTATGAGGAAAATTTACAATTACAGTAAACTCACAATTATCCCTGGGTAGCACGGATGGATAATCCAAAAAACAGGTAGAAAACGATTCAATAACTTAAAAAAAAAAAAATCAATAACACTTGACAGGGGTGCGTACTTGCAACTGCCACGGGGGGGGGGGGGGGGTCAAGGTAAGAAAAATATATGCAATAGTAAGTTACCTTCGCTAAAGGAGAGTAGTATTCTCCTTTAGACTATCCTCTCGACTATTTTTGTAATTCTAGGCCTAAAAACACAATTTTAGATACTCTTTCATTATGCGGAGGACTGCAGGCACTAACATGGATTTGTCTTATTCGAAATTAAAATCTCATATCCAAACTGTTGGTTAGCTCAATGATGTTAAAAGGCGGGATTTGATTCGGGACTCTTCCCTGGAAAATCTCAAAATTAACTCTTAAAAACATAATTATAGGCCCATTTGATGATGTCAAAGTAGGATCTTGGGTGCAGAGACTTTCTCCTAGCAATGATTCGATATTGTTTCTAAAACAAAATTTCGGACGAGTTTAGGTTTTTAAAGAGGTGAAATTGGGAACTCTTTCACAGAAATTTGAAGAGCTAGAAGTTCTTAAACCGAACTTTTTGATAATCCTAGAAGACGTTGGGGCAGGGGACAATGGTTCTGCTCTGAGGGATGGGGAGGGGGGGATTTTCACCGTTCCGTAGCCACTCGTTTGGATTCGCCACTGCGCTCAAGTATTGATTCTACTCAAAACTGCATTGAGAATGTTTTTTATTTTGCTTTATGGTAGTTTTTAAATTTTCTATAATATACTTCTTAAATCTAAAGATAATGTCGCGACCCCATGAGAACTGCTTACCCCATTTGGGGTCGCAACCCACAGGTTGGGAACCACTGGTCTAAGCAGTCATTCATTTAAAGCAAATTCGAATTGACAATGTTTGACTGTATTGAATAGGGTCATAACCTTGATATCTAAATTTAAAGCAAAGACCGATACAATGTAAGGGCATCACGCCACCTCCTTGAGGGACCTTGCAAAAACAATGTTTCAGAATTGAAGTCCTAAAAATGCAAGTGATCATATTTAAAGCAATCATATTTTTTTTTTTACTGAGTTTCCATTTATTTGTGTGTAATGAAGTGTAAATAACTAGTACATGACTCATTTAGAATTTCAAATATTTTGATCACTTTGGTTAACAAAGTGGACAAATAAGCCTTTAAAAATATCTGTATAATCACAAAGAAAAGTTAGAATCACAGAACAAGCCTAAAGTGGAATAAACTGCCTAAAACTGTAAGTCTGTCTGCAATATCAAGAAAAAATTTATTTTTTTCATCATGAAAACGACACTAATAGAGTGGACATCCAACAGTTCAAATTAAAACTATCATAAGAAAAGAATGAGGCTCACCCTGGTTGTTGACTACATAATTCAATGTAGCAAGCTAATCACGGCAATTATACTACCTATATCTTTAAAAAAATATATCAGATTGAATGCAATTGTTTATTTTATTTCCAAAAGGCATATAACAGAGTGGACAATTCGAAACATAGAAAATCTAGGGACATGGATAAATAATAGTGGTTTTTTGGGGAAATTTTTTCTCATTTGCGTAATAATCTGAAGAAATGGTGTCAGAAGCATCTTTTGTGCAGTGCAGTGTCATTTATTTTGTTGTTACATTTCAGTTTAATTTTAAATCACATTTAAAAGTTTAGAAATTTGAAGCTGGGACATGTCATTTTCTCCTACTTCTGACTGACAAAGATAATTTTTTTGTGTCATTTCTAAATGGATTGTGCCTAATCAATTGATACTTGATGGCACAAAATTAAATGGAAAACCAATAAAAAATACACTTAATGGGTGGTAGTTATTAAAATTGATTTTAAAAACTCTAAAGTCTCGGACATGATTCGTACTATTTTCGTCGGAATGACCCACATCTTTATATTTTATTTTATCTAAGAATAATATGGCAGCCTCCCCCTCCTCAAGCATGTGTTAATCAGATACATGGTAAGAGGCAACAAAAAATAATCAATTGCTCCTTCCTTGAAAAACTTCTGAATCCGCCCTTGGTTTAAAGCAAGCCTAAAATTTCCTCAAAAGCTTCAAAATTATCATTGACATTCCTCAAACAAAAATCTCTCCATCGGTAAAGAGGATAAATAGAGCTGTAAATGGAGTTCAACTATGAATTTGCTTTTTAAACTGTATATAATAACTTGCATGAGTAAATGAATTGAACGGGGGTGCCCTTATAAGCACTAGCATTGCAACCACAGGTCTATGTAATACCTTTAATGAGAATAAATGTAAGAGGGAGGGGGGAGATAATGTCACAAGTAATTTTATTTCTTGTACGTGAAAGTAAATGTCAATTCAGGAAACTTAAATTGCTTTAAGAACACAAAAATGCAAAAAAAGAAATACAAATTCAAAAATAATTTTGAAATCATTTATTTAAAAAATACAGAGAGCAAGTTGAGCAGCATTTATATACAGAGCTCCCAAATAATTTACTTCATTCTGAATACATTCCCCTTCTCAATCAGTATCAATCATAGATTACAAGATATAGTTAAAATGTTAACTAAAAATTAGCTTTGAATGAGTTATCTTGTTTGAATAAAAAATGTTTTGTCAATAAAATATTATGGAGTCTGATGTATTATAATATCATGGCAAATATAATATTAAATTAATAATAATAATAAATATAATTTTGAATTAAAATTTAAGCTGCTGTCATAATTTAATCTTAATAAAGTCCTTTGAAGATAAAATGCTAAAATCATACGCCAACAGCAAACCAATTAACAGGAGTGTATAGGTACTAATTAAACCAAGACTATATTTTATAAAATTTATACATTTGGTTTTTTGAATGAGGAAAATATATAAAACACCAGTAAAAGTTTTCATTTTACAAAACACATCATAAATTTGCTTTAAATGGAATAACATAAATATATAGCAAGCAGAATGGAAAAGAAGTTTTAATGCATTTGAAAAATAATAATAATTTCTGAAGTTAAAATAAAGGTAAATTCAGAAGAAAAAAGTTTAAAAATAAATACCTCAATGAATATTAAACCTCTTAACTGCTAATATTTGACACAAATCTATAACTAAAATAGTATGCAATGCATTTAAAAATTTTTCAAGAATAATATCATTAGAGTAAAAAACACTGGGTGATTAGCAACTGTTAAAAAATTTTAAAAAATATCTAGTATGCAGCAAGCTACAAATTGCACCACAAAATACTGGCTTATCTTATAAACATGTTATGGTTATCTTATAAACATGTTTACTGATGTTATTGCTTGTTCAAAGAGTATAATGTAATTAACATTCATGTCAATTAGCAAAATTAAATTCATTCTCAAGATTAGCTGAACATTTGTAACTCAAAATATTTGAAGAAAATATATTGCAACTGTTGAGTTCCTATAGGAATTTCAACTTTATAGATATGGATGATTGTTGCAAAGTAATACGCAACATATTACAGAAAAACTTTCCATTCTGCAAAAATATTTGTAATTGCACTTTGAATTTTTTATATAGTTTAACTTGTTTACAAAAATATTATATACAGCTAAATAACCAGCCCAAACAACATATGCAAGTACAAATAAGACATCACAAAAAGCAGACTTTAAACTACAATTTTGGCACTAACTTACCCATAAATAATTAAGAGTTCATAAATATAAATCGCATTCAATAGTGCATCTGCATTCAAACTCAAGTTGAAATATAAATAGTTCTAAGAATAAAAGTACTTCACTAGTTAAAAAAACATTTTAAAATGGAAAAAAGATTTATCAAAATCGAATGGGAAAGTCTACTTAGGCAAACTATAAATTTTTACAGGAATATACACAACAAATGTAGATGACATGCAAGGATTTTATGAAAAAAAAAAAAAAAAATGTTACAAAGTATGAGGAAACTCATGAAGTGAAAGTAAATAAACTAAAGTATTCACACACTGAAAATTACAGCTAAAGAGGAGCTTTTAATATTTTTATCAACAAGAAATGTGATTAAACTACAACTAAAGTTTTAAAACAATGAAGAGCTTTGTGCGAATTTAAAAACAAAAATATTTTTTAAAACTGAAGTCACAATTTCAGCACACTCACACTATCTTACAACCTGTACACATTGGAGTGTAAAATAATATTTTATTAATGATTAAAATCTAACTTGGCTTCAACAATTAAGGCCAAATAAATCATTCTATAAAGTCCAAAGAAAAATCAAGCTTTTTTTTAATAAAAGAAACAATGAATGTGTAAGGGAAAATTTTAATTCAGTTTTTTAAACTCTCTGGATTATTTATGTCACCCTAATACATATGCAAAAAAAAAAAGTGCTATACTTCAAGGATTTAGACTAGTAAGAAATATTTGCGAATGTTTATAAAATTCTATGTTGATAAGGACTTTTTAGAACAAAAATTAACCTGCATGAAAGTTGAATAAAGCAAAATAAAATATAGAAAAATTGATTTCATTCACATTTCCATTTGCTAGAAAATTGAATTTATAAAAATACAATGGGCAACTCATAAAGCTCCAAATTTTAGTGATTACAAAGTGCATTTACTGATAATGTCATAGTCCAAATTTGTTTTTGTTAATAGGATTTATTGTATATTGATACTGTGACCTTTAGTGTAGATAAAAATCTTTTAACATTTTTCTACCAACGTAGGAAAAGAAGCTCAAAATGAAAAGCGACACCCTAAAAAAGAGTGGGTCCCAATTTCATCCTAATGTTTATATTTTTTAATGCAGAATGAAATCAGCAACTTCCGGGACGGTTGTGCACTATGTTAGTAAATCTTCACTCGGTCGGAGGGGCTTTGAAAGTCTGCAGTTCTTCGTAAACTAATCCTAAATTCAAAAAGATAAAGAAAAGCAAAATCTCAGTCAAGGGTAATTCCACGCCAAGAAATCAATGTAATTATATTATTATTTGTCAAAAAATAAAACATTTTATGAATATGTTTAATGCAAAGTACTTTGAGAGTCAATGTTCTGAAAATTTTAAAGAACTTTTATGCTGTCAGACCTCTTTACAGAAAAAAAAAGCTGGACCATTTACATCCCCTCCCCCCAGGTAATCTCATATAAATTTCAATATTTTAGCTATATACAGATCTTTAAACACACATGTACTAAAACTGCAACTAATGTTTTTGGAATGAATATATTTGATAGAAATTTTTAGAAATCACAAAATACTATCTTTGTTTCATTTAAAATTGGTTCGCAATAACTCGCTATTGGTTTTATAAAAAAAAAATATTTACTATATTTGTTGCAATGATCATTTATTAACAGTTTTGGGTAAGTGAACATAGGCTTGTTTTTAGAACAATGTATCGTAATAGGATAAATTACCTGACTATGAATAAGAAATATTGTCGTTTAAAATTCTTAGTATTATACTTTACAAAATCTTTTTTTTTTTGCCTGCTATGATTTTTGTTTCAATTTCAAAACCTTCATAGAAAATGCATAAATAATTCTGACTAAACAATTTTTAAATAAAAATCCTTAAGGTATGAAAAAGAAATAATAACTAATTTGCTATGACTCTAGCAATAAGTAATTTTATTTCTTACAACTAATCAAATTAGTGCATAGAAATGTTTTAGTTCTCCTGCGCTCAGAAATTTTGGAATTTCAAGAAAATTTAAAGCAAAATATGACAGCTTCACATGGTTTGATAAACAGGTTATTCTGACTGAATTCTGCTTTCAGAAACAAGTAATAAAATAACTTGAAAGATAATGAGGTCTGACAGCATTAGAAATTTCAACTATGCTATAGTTTATTTCCAAACCCCACTCAAAGTAAACACTTCCCTCGATGTTCTTTCAAAAAGAAAATTAAAATTTTTGCGATGTGGAATTAACCTCATTCTAACATTAAACTAAAAATTTAAAACTTCTTTGTTATATGCAGTTAAATTTAGAACTGCAAGGTAATTAGTACAGTCAGTTGTTTAATAAGGTATGAAGCTAAGATGGATATTAAAAACCTTCCCAAAAACAAAGTTAAAAAAAAAATTTTAGCAATAGCTTTCATACATATCATTCAAGCAAGAAAATACTTGTCTGTGTAATATTTACAACAAAAAAGAAATGTAAAGACTGCTTTTAAGTCTGCTTTTTTTTTGGCACTTACAAATCAGTGATAAAAATTGAAGTCCAAAAAATGTTATTGTTTTCAGTTAATTTTTAGGGATACAGTAATTATATTTACAAATAATAGATATGAATTTCATTTTTCACATTTTTTGCTGATAAGTGTAAGAAACATAAGTGAAAGTTTAGCAGATAAGTATAAATATTTAAAAGAAAGTCACGAAAACAAAACATAAAAGAGAAAAAAAATCTTAATTTTTATTTTATAAGATCAATCAATTAAGAGATAAAAGGGATAGATAGCACAAGGAAAATCTAATAAAAGCATGCACATATCATGAGGTGTAGGAGAAGGTGTAAACAAAAATCGAGGTAAAGAGTTGAAGGAAAATACTTACGTCGCCATTCGGCAACAGACAGCTCTTTATCCTCAAAGGACTCATCGTAGGGCTCGGCACAGGGTTCGTCCGAAGGGTCTGCATATTGTCGCAAGTAGGGATGAGCTAGTGCTGCAGTGGCTGTTGGACGCTTGTCGGCATCAAGTTCCAACATTTTCTCCAACAAATCAATAGCTAGGGGAAAATACCCAAAGTTCAATATAAGGGCCTTATCAAAATAGAAGCAAAACTCAGGAAATACAAGAGGGAAAACTTTAGATTTTAAACAGAAAAAAAAGTAAACATTGCCCCCTAAACATGTTTCAACTTTCTAATGGATACGATATAACAAGCTGATGAAAAGTTATAAATACTAACAGGACCGATTTGACAAAAATACCCTGCACAAGGGGATTATAATTTGCCCCCCCCCCCCCCCTCGATTTTTTCACCGGATAGCAGGGGCGGCTCCTCACTATGGGCCGGGTGGGCCAGGCCCACCCAGAAAAATTGCAAGAAAAAAAATGCACAATGTAATATGTCGTTTTGTATTTCAGTTAAAAAAAAACATAGGGCACAAAACATATTTTCAACCTTCAGCCCTCCAACCCCTTGCACATCGCGAATACAGCACAAGAAAATTTTCAAGTTCCATCGATTTTAGCGCTTCGCCCGGACCGCCGCGCCGCGAAGAAAGAGAGGGGGAAAAAAGAGAGCTTTGAGAACGAGTTCGCAGGGGCCAGATCACCACGGGCCCTACGGCTGCCAAGGCACACCTCCGCTTCCAGCCAATCGCAGTGGTTGGATTAAGAAGAGCGGTAAGGGATGACAGCCCCTCGTAACAGCTGACCAGAGGGCACTCTCTCTTGGTGCCCAAAATTTCCCTTTGTCTCCAACCATAGCGGTGGAGAGGGAAGTGTTTCGTGAACTATACACGGGCAGAGAATGTCTGGTCGGTCTGGGCTCCTGTGTTAGGGAAAAAACTTTCGCCTCTTTCCATTCCACAATCCTCGTTTTTTCTTTTTTTGATTGATTTTTATAACATTTCCTCTTCTTTTTTGGTCTTTCTTTTTTTTCATTCTCAACACCTTTTTCTAACAGGCATAGAGATTACCAGTTCATTACCCCCCTCACCTATTTGTAATACAATGCATGCATTATTTATTAATTTGCGTTTTGGAACTAAAGATTATTGTTCTCGAAATTTTTGTGTGTTGCATTTAAGTTTTTGAAACGTTTCCTTTTTATGAACCTGATATTCTTGTTTTTCATCGGATCAGTTTTATTGTTACGTTCTCATCCCTTAGTTTTTCTTTTCTGTCACATAGAAATATTTTCACCATTAATCGAAACATTTAAAATCCTTTCAAGCTATATTGTGAGTCAACTAAGAATCAGTTCTTTAGTTATAGGCTTATATGACTGTAATTTTTTATCCATGCTTACTCTAAGTTAATATTTAGGATTGATGACAAAACCTATGCTAAATTTGATAGTCGATGAATAAAAAATGCATCAGTAGAGATGTTCTATTTATTTGTTTTATTTACTTATTTTTTGTAGTTGTTCAGACAAATATTTCAAACCTGACTTGTTAGTAATCCATGTTTTAATTTTAATGTTATTTGAATCGGTGAGTCAGGATCCTTTAAATTTGATTATATTGTAAAAAAATCCAAGAGTTTTAATATTATTATGTACTCTTCGTGTATTTCCTGAAAATAATTCGATTCAGGTATAATGAACATTACTAGTTTGAGTACGACCATAGGTAAGAGAGTGGGACCATAACTGGTCAAACAAGTGTATTCCAGTTTATTTAAGAACATATACATACATTAAAATTGAAAGTTTATGAAAATACCATAGCTATAAAAGGGACATTTTTAAGTTCTAACACCGTTAGGATTTGTTTTTCCATGAACAAAATGCAACATTTGCATCCAAATTAAAAAAGAAAAAAACCCTCTAAGCGTGCTCATATCTAGTCATTTACCTTATGCGCTCCTTAATTTGATAAAGGCTTTCAGAAAATTATGGTGCAGACGGCTGAAAATTTTAGGGGAAGAGAGGGGGTGTTTTTAAGCATGTGTGCTCTTTTTCTTTTTGAGCGTAGTCCTATAATGTTTGAGTAGCTGCGCTGCCTTGAGGCGTGACACTTTTGATGTGATGAACATTTTCAGTGTCCGAAAATGGCAAAATAGAACTAGCTTAACATGAATGATGTATAGAAAGTCAGTCGTCTGTGCAAAATATTGTTATTATTATTACATTGATCGCTTAAGGCTGGTATAGCATTTAAAATATAAAACCTATTATATGTATGAAATCAAATGAGATAATTTTGCAATGCAAGTTTGTATTCATTGAATTAAATATTATTTTACGCCACTTAGCATTAGTTTACTAACAGTTGTTTCCTTCATTTTATCTTTGTAAGCATTACTGGGGATTGGGGAAACGTATAATTGCGGGCCCACCCACTAAATTAAGGCACGAGCCGCCACTGCCGGATAGCCATAGTTTAGATGTGCATGAGCATTTAAAAAGATACACACAATTGACCAAAATAAACACAAATGACTAAAATGTCTTGCTTTTTAATGAAATATCTTTGAAACTGAAATTTTTTAATAACATTTCCTGAAAAAATTAAAACTAAAACTACCTGAATAGCTTCAAAAATACTTTAAAAATTAAAGTACATGAATTTCATTTCACAAAAGTTTGAGCTTTAAAAAAATTTAAATGTTACGCCTAAAGTTTTAGTTCAGAATAAATGGGAACCGTGTAAAAGGGAGTGTTTTTTACGATACTTCAGTAGCATCTATTTTGAGATAAAAAATGGATAGACAAGTTTTCTACACACATTTTCGAAAAATTACTAATAATTTAAACTAGATGACTGATGAATGAACACTTTTTCTTTAATAATAATAATAATAAATATACATTTTTAAACACTTTGATTTCTTTTATAATTTCTGCTTATATGCAAAATAAACAAAATTATTATTAATTGAAAAGCCTAAAATACCTTGAAAAATGAAAATATTTTCATGAATTTCACTTTGCAAAATTTTATTGGTGAAAAAGAAAAAAAAAAAAAAAAAAAACGGTATATTTCTCATTTAAAACTACAGTTGTCAATGTTTAGGAAATATCTCCGTGTAAAAATGTAAAAACCTAATATTTACTGTGTAAGAAAGTTATATACTTTTTATTGAATTTACACAAATGTGCATTTATTTAGTAAACACTTTTCACTGAAAATTTTCCTTTAGAAGAATAGCAAAATTAAAACTCAAATCTGGTTCTAAAAAATTAGTATGTTTTACGAAACAGTTTCTGCCAACGATATGAAAAGAAAACATTTCCCCCTTTTTAGTTCTTAGCGTGAGATTATAGATTCTGCCCGCTGCTCCAAGCATAAAATTTTTAGCAATTAGCAATTGATAAAAACTAGCAGAAATTTAATTCTTACATTCAGGAAACTCTAAAAGTAATTTAGTTAAAAACAGGTAATTTCGTAATTCAGTAGTTATTTTTTAAAAATCTTAAATTTGTAAGCATCTACACAGACTCCATCAGGTAAAAAGCAATAATTAAGCCTATGAAGTTACTTGGCAAATTTTGGTTGAGCGGAAGATCAAAAACTAAAGTGAAATATTTTTTCTTTCGGCTTTAAATTATTCCCTATTCTTTTCTTTTTAAATGGCGCAATGGCGCCTAGCAGAAAGCCCCAAGCGGCTGCTTGTGTTGATTGCAAGGACTGGCCTTGAATGCTAAAACGCAAGAGCTGCACATTAAGTATTATCAATGCAAGTTCCTCTTTTTTGCCAAACAAAATTTTCTTACGAGTCCAATTCCAGCCAGTTAATCTTGATGATTATGTTGATGTACAATTTCAAGGTTCTATATGTATGTGGATATAAATCTATGTTTTATAACCTATTTTAACTTGAAATCCCCGTTCAAAACTCTTATGCAATGTTCTTAAATTGTTAAAGGGAGGTTTATTCTTTGTCTTAAAAATGCTTAACCCAATCTTCTCACAGTCCTGTATCCATTATCCAAATTTCTGCAAATCGGAAACTTCCTCATGCATATATACAATGCATTTTGCTTTTACTCAATTCAATTAGTTAAACAAAGTTTTATTTCCCCTAACTTTTTTCTCTAAATACTTCGATTCATAATGAAAACCATTTCACTCATTATTATTTCGGCTTTAAATATAATCACATAATTGGGAAAAAAAGAACTACAAAAACTAGTTACGAATTCATAAATAACTCCTTTTCTCCATCTTCGATTGTTATCTGGCTAGTAGTACTCTATGTGCCACACAGCTTGATTTTAATCAATAGGAAAAAAAGGTACCCTAAATACTTCAAAAATAATTAAATAGCCCAAAACAAACTTTTTTTGTAAAAAGGTGAAGATATGAAGGATTTATTTTAGGAAAGAAGAAAAAAAAACTTACCATCAGCATGGGCTCCACCAAAAACCTCTTTAAAGTTCTTTTTCCTCATTGCAGGCAAAGAACGAATATAATTTCGAGCCTAAAGAATTACATAAAATTTTAACTTTGTTTTTACAAAAAAAAAAAAAAAACACACACATACATATATATATATATATATATATATATATATATATATATATATATATATATATATATATATATATATATATATATATATATATATTTATATTATTTTGTACTAAATACTCAAAACTAAGAATTTACAAATAGTAAAATTGGTAGTCTTAACTAAGCAATCAAGGAACGACACTGCAACACTGCTGCATGGCACATTGCATACTAATTTATATTTCAGTCTTTGAATCTAAAACGCCTAGCAATCGCAATCAGCAACTTAATGCTTAATTGCTTTGTGCTAGGCGAACACTTACTTTTTACACTGATGACTATTAATACACTGGCACAATAATTATTCCTTTTACAAATTAGAATTTAAAAACAAAACCTGAATCAACCCTTGATCAATGATTTCAAAGAAAAATCAATTAATTTAAATCAAGCTGGTTCAAATCAATGAAACCTAATTTTCAAAAAAGAAAATGGCTGGATTTGAATGATATTGAGGGAACATATTTTTTCTAAACCTTTGCGAAAAGGTTGAAAAAAGAAGCTGTAATCATAAATTTTATGCTCATTTGATTTTATTGCAGTACCCAAGGACTAAATGGTAAACACGCTACATTGTCACACTTAATATAAAACATTTGTGTGAAAATTATTTATGACAATTATTTTGAAAGTTCAAAAAAAGGGGTCATGAGTAGAATGAGGCTAGAAAACACCAGTGTAACATGAATCATAAGTCATCCACACTTAATATATTAACTCCTTCAGACCTTGTGTCCAGTATACTGGACATCAGTTTTGAACAGCTGCTAATCATTTAATAATTGATTATATTGCACATTTTTTTGTAGATAACTGTTGACATTACGCTTATCATTATTTATGCAAAAATTTCTAGTTTTGAGATTGGCAGCATTCTCAAATATGGTTTGGGAGGTTGAGTAAGGCTTGCTTTTTTCAAATATAGATTCTCGTCACTAAAACAATTTTATTTCTGATTTTTTCAGAAATATATAATCTTCTATTTACAATTTTGAATGATTATATTATATCTTGTTATTGTTTGTTGAACATGTTACAATACAGTTTGTGTGATTTTTCATAGGTTCTTTAGCTGAAATATTTATTTTAACCACCCTTCGGTTGGGCAGTCCCAGGAATACATGTTAAATGGACGAGATATCTCGTCATAAATTGCAAGGCGGTTAAAATATTAATCTGAAAAATTGGACAGATCATAACTCTTGATTTTTCACCTACAAACTTGAAATTTTATTTGTAAGATACTCTTAGCCATAGTATTCTGTATTCTAAATAAAACATTTTCGATTAACTATTTCATAATTCTGATTGAAGGGGTTAAACTACTCAATGCACTCTTACAACATATCTTCACTTCTGCTGGAATAAACTTACTTCAGCAGTTTTTTTAACAGCTTGAGGTAGAAGTAACGATATAGTAACTCACCTCTTCACTATTGATTTTGTCCAGGAACTCTTCATCAGGCTTACCACACAAAACCATAATACGAGTTAATTGATCAATATCTAATGCAAAATTAAGGTTATAAGTAACAGCCTAAAAAGCAGAATGTGGTTAGTGCTACATCAAGATTTTCACAACTACTCTAAGATTCTGATGCATGGATGCAATTATTTTAAGCAGATTTGACATCGTTCTGAAGAAATGTGTAAAACATCACGGCAAAGTACAAAAAACATGCAACATATTTATAGTACACTAACTGTCCATCTTAATACTGAATGAATTTTGTTTAAACTAATCTTATATATTGTTCATCAAGAATAAAATCATAGCATGAAGTTAGTAAGAAACTAGAACTACATATAAATAATAAATTATGAAAGATTAGCTTTGCACAGATACATACTTCAACAATGCAAAATGTCTTCAGGAGCTAATTTACAAATAAAACTTGCATACATTTCTCAAAATAACAAAAGAAAAACGATTACTACACATTCAAATACGCAATTATCATTGAAAATTCACCACGTAATAATGTTGGATTTGTTGATGTGACTAAGTTAAGTATCTTGTTTCACTTCTTGAACAGTGATGTTTAAAATAATGGCAGAACAAACCAGTGCATTTTCACTCGGGAATTCATAGGGTTTTTGAGCTCCCTATGAGGAACAACCCTTCTTAAGGGTCATTTACACTATGTCCGAACGACACGTCTGTCACGATTTTTCTCCCCAGAAACCAGTTTTCGATCAACGTTGCCATGACAGCAGGCCGTCACAATCGGAACCCGTCGCCATACGGCGAAAGTAGATATTTGTCGTTACGGTCGTCCGTCCAGCAAACAAGCAACCAATCAGAGCGAGTACAAGCACCATCTTGATTCAAGAATGAATACAGTCACGTGCTTGTCGTTCGCCTGCACAGTATGAATGCCACTCCCTATTTGGAGGACGTAAGTCCGTCCGCTGGGGAAGAAAAATCGTGACGGACGTGTCGTTCGGACATAGTGTAAATGACCCTTTAGGGGTTTTTTCACCAAAAAAACCCATGAGACGTAATGTGTAAGTCTATTTACAACAATTTTTGGAATAAAAAAAATCTACACAGATCCAAATATCAATTCTGCATCACAAAATTGCTTCTTTCTACACATTGACAGGATATTTGACAGTTTTTTCTTTTTTTAAGTCTAATTGTTGAACATATGTCACTTTGATGAGTGTATTATCATACCTGCCAACTTCTGAGAAAAAAAATCCAGAAGATTTTTAATGCAAAACAAAATCAAACAAGACACTTTTTAAACCTACTCTTTTCATTTAATATAAAATTAGTTATGAATTTCATATAAATTGAACCTATAGGATTTATATAAATTAAAATGGAATCATTTGCATCGGAATCAGTTTTAATGGATTCATATTTCAATTTGTTACATGAAAACTTTTATATTTTTTTAACAAAGTTATGAAGCAAAATTTCAAAATTTTTTAACATAATATTAGACTCTCACAAAAAATGTGCACTGAAGTATATTATTACAACTTTGCATCCATATTGTCATTGCTACCGTCAATAGCCAGAGAAAAAGCAGACTTATTCAAGCAGCTAACAGTTTGCTCTTTGTAGTTTCTAGATAGCTCATTAACAATCGCAGTCGTTTTTGTTCGATTGTATAACTTTCTTTAAATGATTGTCAATAGCGTTTACTCATCTTATTAAACGAGCGAGACAGAAGCAACACACTCACGTAAATAACGATAGAAACCTGGTAAACTGGCGTTGAACACCTAATTGCAACAATTCCTCGGCCGCTTGGCTTCAAACGCAGTCTCATTAGCGCCAAAATTAGCGAGATGCAATTTTTTAACTCACAAAACACGGAAAATCCGGAAGATTTTGCTCGTAACCGGAAAGACGGAAAAAAACATGAAATTCCGTAAAACTTCCGGGAAATCCGGAAGAGTTGGCAGGTATGTATTATCCATTTACAGTGGCGTACATAGCACCCCTGCACAATCCAGAAAAATAACCCTATGAGCAAAGATGTTATTTCAAGTTTTTCCAGGGGGGGGGGGCAAAGGGTAAAAAACAATATAATTTCACCAGAAAACAACAAAAACCATGCCCACTTATATGTAAATACATTGATTTCTCAAAGTCAGAGAGGGGCAATTGCCCCCCCATAAATGACGGGCCTGCCTATGAGTTACATCGAAAGAAGATTTTTTATAGCTAAATATAATTTTCTCCTGGGATGGGGGGGGGGGGGAACCTTAGAAATTTTGGAGAGAAGCGCACCTAGGTCTGTATATGCTACTGTTTATTTATGTTTTGAATGCCTATAACTGTTGGAAAAGGGGGGGGAAAGATCTATAGTTTGAGTAATTTATAGTTAAGCAAAGTGAAACTGCAGATGTCAAATTCGGACAAATAAAAATATTTTACATATTTTTTAGTTGCAGCACGTTTAACGAATTTTTTTTCTCACCAGAAAATTTACCTTCTAAAGCACACATTTATCTATACTTGAATAATCTGCGCAACATGTTTTGTACAATTTTGCAGAACTTCTTTTGAGAGACAATCACGTTTATCACAGCATTTTCAAGAAGATGGAATGTGCTAGAAATTTTATTTCATATATAAACTTTTTCTTACACATAATTTTATAGAATTACAAATCATAGGGAGCAATAAAATGTGCATCTCTCACTAACTTCCTGAATTAATCACTTTAAACAAGAACACACTGTCAATCCAGTTAATCTGACATGCATGAAAGAAAACATGCAAAACTATTGGATATAATTTTACCTCTTCACTCATCATCTTTAAAATTAAATTTTCATCAGGACTACCAACAAGCGACATAATCTGAAGCAACTGGTCAACGTCTTAATAAATTAAGTACTATTAACATATATACTAATATAATCTGCAGCACCAGCAATGCATAGTTATTACTATGAGCAGTTTAGTTACAAATTAAGGTGTAAAAATTGGATTCATTAATTTTGCTCAACGGAAACCAAGGGGAAAACAGAACAAAATATAATGATTTATTTATGCTACATGTTTATATGAAAGTAAAAAACACTTTTGCACCACAAAATAATAATAAGAAAAAAACCGTTAAATGCACTAATTTGCGAAAAATAATAAATAAATGCCAAAATCTTGCTTTCGGGTATTAAAAACCCATAAGCTCACCCTTTTCGCCATTCCTTGAGACGACTAAGCACATATATGCTATTTTTTGTAGATTTAAAATTCAACTTTTTTTTTCTTACTTTTACATGGTTATAGGAATATTAGATGCATATTACTTTTAAGATTATTAAATGAGCTAACTGATGTGCCTGGCGTCGCACGGTTTTAAATGCAACATGCTAAATCCAAGAAAATAAATATATGACTTTCAACTAAGCCCAGTAGAATCATATTTCTTAAAGCTATTTTTTGTGATCATGCGGTAGATTAACTGGGTGTGGAGGAGAACGTGAAATCAAACTTAAATGCGTTATTAATTTTATCCATGTGGATTTTCCAAAAAAATCACTTTCTCTTTTCTAACTGTTGCCAAAATCAATTCTTTTTATTTAACCTGGTATCGATTATTGGCACAGATGAATCTAAAAATCCTAAGAAAGCAATAAATTTCATACTTACTGCAGAGAAGCCTTGGTTCACATTTTCATTATGATCCCTATTAATATTGTTGTTGCCAGGCAACAAATTTTTGCAACAATGGACTGAAAATTTAATCATTTAAAGGGGAAACTATGTAAAATTTACTATTTTCCATAATAACTTTTTTAAACTACGCTTTCTAGAAATGAATTATAGCTTATCCTGCTCCCTGTTACTGTAGCTATCTACGGTGAAAAAATGGTTAAAATCTGTCCAATAGTTTAGAAGATTACCCCGGACACACATACAAAAAGTAGTCATTTATGTATATAGATAAGAAATAATAAAAAAAATTATGTAAATTCTTCAGCAAATCTTTATTGGCTTAAAAAGTCAAGTTAAGAAACAAAAGCTATAATATCATTAATAGGATAACTTTTCCACAGCATAAATATTCAAGAAATACTAAACAAGATACTTTAAAGAATATTTTTCAAGTTGACTCCAGTGTAAAGAGTTTGAAATCATAAAAAATAACATTTTTCAAAGGATACGATCAGTGCCAGGAAATAATGTCTTAGAAGTTAATAATTCAGCCATGATGCATCCAACAGACCAAATGTCAACTATAAAATAAATAAATTTGTTTTTCAGTATGATGCAATTAAAGTATGCTTCTTGCTTAAAATGAATCCATTCAAAAGTCAAAAAGTATGATTAAATATAGCTTAAATGAGAACATAAGTGCTGTTACAGAAAAGTGTAGAATTATTTTAATTATCATAAGAGTAAAAATCTAACAGAGCTAAAAATAAATACATGGTTTAACAACATTTTTTTTTCTTTTCTTTTTTTTTTTTTTTTGTTTTCCATTTAAAAAAACTTCAATTGCCTTTCAATGAAATTCATTATAAATATAGTAATGGAAAGCTATTTTAAAGATTTTTAAAAAGATTTATTCTCTTTCTCATTTCAGATTTAAGAAAAGCTGAACAGAGAAGATTAATTTTAAGATATTTTTTCATCCTACACAATAAAAACAGTAAATTTTAGAATTAAATACTCACATGAAATACTTAACATAGCAGAAAAAGATAAAAATATAGTTAAAACTTTGAAACATTTTCTGTCTTTCCCAAACATTTGAGTAACTTTATGCATTTTTAAGCATGCAATTACTTAAATTAAAAGCTTTTGATTTGAATCTTATAATTTATTTACTTTCATGGTACAGAATAAATGTTTCAAAAATAGCTCTTTTTTTGCTTTCTGACTTCCTTTTCAAGCCATATAGATTCACAAATGAAGAATCTACTTATTTAGAAGCAATATCTAAGAAAATTGAAAAAAAAATTGGACAAAAATTACTAGAAAAGTTCTAAAACCAGAAAATATAAGTACTAACATGAAATTAAAAATTTAAACAACCCTGATTGCCGATCCCATATCATACCTGCCAACTTCTGAGAAAAAAAATCCAGAAGATTTTTTTTTAATCCAGAAGATTTTTAATGCAAAACAAAATCAAACAAGACACTTTTACTCTTTTCATTTAATATAAAATTAGTTATGAATTTCATATAAATTGAACTTATAGGATATAGTAAAAATTAAAATGGAATCATTTGCATCGGAATCAGTTTTAATGGATTCATATTTAAATTTGTTTCATGAAAACTTTTACATTTCTTTTATAAAGTTATGAAGCAAAATTTCAATTTTTTTTAATATAAAATTAGGCTCTCACAAAAAATGTGCACTGGAGTATATTATTACAACTTTGCATCCATATTGTCATTGCTACCGTCAATAGCCTGAGAAAAAGCAGACTTCTTCAGGCAGCTAACAGTTTGCTCTTTGTAGTTTCTAGATAGCTCATTAACAATCGCAGCAGTTTTTGTTCGGCCGCATGAATATTTCTTTGCAACTTCAGACTTCGGAAACATTTTTTTAAAATAAAGATCCCGCTTGATCAGCAGCGGTTAATGGTATATTATTGTCCACAAGGAAACAAACACTCTGCTCGAGTGACATCGTCGTTCCTACTTTGCTTCTGGAAAAACTTGTCAACATACGCGCTTTCAGTAGCACATTTTCCGTTTGAAATTTGTTTTTTGGACTTCAAGTGAGTAACAACATCATTTTTCCCACCATAGCGTCGAACACCTAATTGCACGACGTGACGCTCGCTTGGATTGGATCCCAATGAAGTCACAGTCATGCGCTGTATCATTCAGTGACATCATAAACTTGCCTAACGTCTTCTACGGTGCAATTCCACTACGGCAACTATTACTTGGCTGCTTGGCTTCAAACGCAGTCTCATTAGCGCCAAAATTAGCGAGATGCAATTTTTTTCCTCACCAAACACGGAAAATCCGGAACATTTTGCTCGTAACCGGAAAGACGGAAAAAAACATGAAATTCCGTAAAACTTCCGGGAAATCCGGAAGATTGGCAGGTATGCCATATGAAAACGAACTTCTCTGGTCATAAAGCACTTTAAATCTAAATATATTCAATTGCTTTCGAGAGGATACGGTAAACACGGAAAAGGAAAGCTAATCCTCACTGGTAAAATTTGCTAGTCGCAAAAGCAGAATAAAGAAGGTAAATTAAAAATTCTTATACTAAAATCAATTACAAGTATTTTAATTGTCAACCAATAGAAACTGGCTACAGATATACATTTTGAGTCGTTGAATTTTCTTTCCTCGTTGGCCAACAATATCAGTTTCCAATCCTGTAGATTTAAGCCTTAGCTGCATTTGCAAAAAAAAAACGTTTGCATTCGAGTTCTATTTTACACGGAAATACCAAACACATCTCATCAGATGCATATATTTTTATATCTCTTGATGCTATTGTTTTGAATTTTCAAGCATATTACCACTTTAAAAATCACGAAAAACGTTTTAAAGGATTGTAATTAATATCTTTGTTAACTAATGTCATCCGAAGACGCGAAATGGTTAAGAACATGAATGAATGAAGTGAAAAGGAGGCACCCCTAAGGCAGCGCAAGCACTGCGACCACAGGTCTATTGTACTAACCCCGTTACAACCCTAATAGAGCCCAAAAGCCGAAATGAACTTAAGCAGATGTCTAACAGGAATGCTAGACAGTCCGTGGGGATCTAAACAATGGTACCCCAAATGTTCAAATCTGTAGGCAGAATAAAAATCACATTCGCACAGAACATGACCTGAACTTTCATCCGCCTCTAGGCAGCCTCTGCATGATGGGTCATGCAGAGGCCCCCCAACCCAACAAGTTTAGGTGTCTATAGGGCTAAGAACATTCTCGATCACTTCACCTTTCAAACAAAGAATTTTTTTTCAAAATTTGGTTAATCCGCTCAGGCTGTACAGTGCCACAGGCAGATAAACAGATACACAGACACGTCAAACTTATAACTCGTCTTTTTTGCCTCAGGGGTTAAAAATGAACCTTTATATTGAACTAAAAACTACTTTACAAATAACTTCCATAAAATAAAATGCTGATTAAATGAGTTTTCCATAGAGAAGATGCCACTCTTACACTAATTGCCTTTTAAACGTGTGAGGATGGTTGACTTACATTCTTTAACCTTTAGGAACCGGGCGGTACACATGTTGTACCATAAGTCTTTTTTCTTTAGAGGACAGGGTTGAAATTTTCACTCGAACCCTTTGGAGCCGGGGATTTTTTCAAGGTTTCATACGTCTGGTACGACAGTTTATACCTTCTCTTTTCAATGGAAAAGAAATCTGTAGTTCAACTGTCTTCGAAATTTTACAATATCAGAACCTATGTATATTCAATCTCACAAACCTGTTTGGTTGTAATGCATCCAATTTAGCATTATTTCTGGTGCTCTGTACCACCTAGTGGCAACATAACCAGTCATCTCAATTTCGGCATGTCTCGCCAGGCCAAAATCTAAAATCTGCATAAAAACGCAATTTTAATGAAACTATCAATAATCAACCCTTAACATGGAAACTAATAAAACTTTCCTTACTTTTAATTCACAATCCTCATTAACTGCAATGTTACTAGGCTTTAAATCCTTAAAAAGAAAATATTTGATTTTCAGGTTTAAAGATATAAAAAAACTTTTGCACATACAATTACTTTTGATATTAAAAACTTACCCTATGAATGATTCCAGCAGAATGTATATACTAAAAAATAAAAAATTTTTTTTTTCAATATTGAGGCATTTAATATGCAAACTTAATCATAACTATACAGGTTATAACAACGCCTTTTCTAGGCAAAACAGAGATTGTTTTTACACATTATATTTTACAATAGATTTTTATTTTTTCTTATTCAAACATTTATACTACACTATATTATCAGATATTAACAAACTAAAACTAAAAGCTATTAAATCTTGTGAAATAAATTTGGCAAATTGATAAAAATGTAAATAGCAAAAGAAAAACCAAAGTTTCGACCAGTTTGCCTAAGTTTTAGTCTGGTAGAATCATGAGTTATGATTAAACTAATTAGGTGAAAAGTTAACTGTAACAACTTATGACAAGAATATTCTTTTCACAATTACTGTATGTAAAATGCTGTCTTAAGTTATGCTAATTGTACCTTACGGTGAAACATAATCAAGACTTCAAGTTTAGTCAACAGTACAGCATAGCTAGTAACAAAGCCAAAAGGATGCTTGGGTTTATAAATATATCTATTTCGAACAAATCTAAAAAGGTTCTTCTGCGTTTATATTGAAGTTTGGTAAGACCTCATTTAGAGTATGCTGTTCAGTTTTAGTCTCCTTATCTTAAGAAAGATATTAATTTATTGGAAAGGGTACAAAGGAGGGCAACATAAGGTTAGTAAATGGATTTTCTAATTTAGCCTATGATTCCAGGCTTAGGATGCTTAACATGTATAGTCTTGAGCAAAGGAGAACCAGACATGATTCAGTTGTTAAAATTTATTAAAATGAAAGATGTTACAGGGTTAAATTTTTGCATGGAAAGCAGGACAAGGGCTCATTGTTAGAAGCTGCTTAAATCTCAGGCTAACCTGGAAATTCGGAAAAATTACTATTTTAGCAGAGTAGTGGGAATTTGGAATAATTTACCGGAAGAGGCCGTTCGGAGCAAGAGAGTAGATAGTTTTAAGAGGGCCATTGATCTTCATTGGGACCTATAATTTGACTAGGCCCAGTCCAGTTGGGCCCAGAGCCTGTTGCTGGTCGTCACATTTGTATTTGTATAATAAATTCAAAAGTTTACATTTAGTGAATCCTTGGAGCCTTAAGCCATTCAGTAACTAGACAATACATTCTATTTTAGCAAAATAATAAAAAAAATGTTTAAAGATGTTTCTGCCCAATACAATCAATGAAAGCATAAATGTATTTATAATAACATTCCCAACTTAAAAAAAAATAAAAAGCATGCATTTGATTTGTGAGCAATTCAAAGGCAACTAACTGAAATTCTAAAAACAAAATTATAAGTATTTTGTAACATTTAACAAAAAATGTACATTATTCACAGGGTTGGAAATAGCGTGCGGGATTGCGCGAAACGCGCACAGAATCGAAAAATCACAAAAGAAAAAGCTGTGCGGGATTTCACCCCCTGGTATTTTCTTCAACACGACAACGAATTCCAGCCAGGGAATGCGGAGTAAAGAAAAAAAATCTGGTAGCGTGACATCATGTACCCAACGCCAGCGGAGTTCAAAGTTCACCTACTACTCTCTTAGAGCATTCCTTGGCTATTTAACGATCTATGCGCAGACCCCCTCTGCGCATGTGTGGAATGAGTGTAAGCTGTTTACGCAGGAAAAGAGGTTTTGTTTTGACGATTCAATTCATCCGTGAGGGGATGGCTTTTGTGCGCATTGTTTAAAGTTCTTTCTTGAGTCTTTTTTTAAGCGATCCAATATTTCTTGTACTTCGTCATTTTTAAATAAATTAAAATTGCAAAAAAACTAATCATTTTGCTTATTTACATTAATTATTTCCACTCAAAAATGTCGAACGTTGTTTCCGACAGCGGTACATTTCGTGATATCCCTAGCTTAGAATAAAATAATTCCGGTATGAATTGTTATCAAATCAATAAATTTTTAATTTAAATCGCAAGAGGCTGACGTTTTAATTGGAGACTCAAGTAAAAAAGGCATTGTGAAAATCAACACTACTCTTTCATTTAAAATATAAAGTTCAGTGTTCAAATCTGATAAATTTTAGAAGAAAAAAAACTATTTTAACAAAATTTTAATTGTTTTTATGAATAGAATTCCTTTAGCATCTAAAGTTTCTAAAATCTTGAATTAAAATGAAAAAAAAAAAAAAACTATTTAAATTTTAAAAAAAATCAATAAGAAAAATATTCTATTAGCTCCTTGATTGTGAATACATTAATCACCACCTTAAATGTTGATTTTTGACGTTTTATTTATTACGCGAAAAGTTCAGCTTTTTTCTTCATCAAGCTGTAGCATGTCAGACTTCATGAAAATTTACATTCTCTCCCCCCCCTCAGATTAAAAAAATCCCCCTGAAATTAGAAGTAAAGGGGGGAATTCCCCCCTCAAAATTGAACCTTATTTCAAACCCTGATTCAAAAGATTTTTCCTTCTGGTTGACTGTATTTTTAAGCTAAATGTAATGACATAATTTAATTCTCAAATGAATTTTGGATGATTTTTTTAAAATGTTAATATTATGGCAACTGACTGACATTTGAATGTTGGGTCATTCCATAGAAATGTCAACCTCAGCCGAAGAAAAAAAATACCGAAGTGAAAAAAGTATCAATAAATAAATAAATAAAAATCATACAACAAAAGAAGTTAAAAAAAATTGAAAAAGTATTGAAATTATCAGAGATTAGCCATAATAAATAGTTTGTAGTGTGTTTACTGCTTGTTATTCGATAATTACATTAGCCACCCTCCATCTTGAGTAAAAGTGACACTTAAGACTAAAAAAAATTAAGATTTAATAAATGTGTTTTATGTTTTTAAAAGGCAACTTTACATATTTTTCAAACATATCATTCAATTTTTAACACTTGCTTAACTTTCAGAAATTTTCGCCTTACAATATGAGCATTCATTTTCAGGGTTGCAAAATGTTACGTTAGTTACACTGCTATTTTGGTTGAATAAATATCTACTGTAACAGTAATTTTGTTTTAAATTCTTAGCAGAAACGATAGATACCATGTACGCAGGTACGCAGGATTGTAAAAATACCAGCATAACTAAAAAATATTTTTTATTCTTTAAGTTACAAGTAAAAACAGTTACAAAATCAGCTCTGAATGTTACGTCAATCACTATGGAATGACCCTGTTACAAAATACTTATTATTTTCCATTGAGAACCTTGTACAGTTACATGTAGAATTGCCTTACATAAAAACTACCAAGTAGTGTCAAATAATTTTTCTAAAATCACTTTTATATTAAATTTAGTACTAATAAAGTTCTTTAAGAAAATATTAAAATTGCTTACCTTCAGACCCCGAAGAATTTGATAAACTAAAAACTGAACATGATCATTGCTTAGTCGCTGCGTTTTTATGATGTTATTTAAGTCGGCACCCATCAAGTGTGTCACTAAATACCTAGGGGGAAAAATATGATAAATAAAAAGACTACAAACTAATACAAATCACATGCATTCATATCAGGGTTTGTCAAAGTAGGCCCAGCCAAAATAAATAAATAAGAAAAAATATAAATAAACAAATTTTTAAAAAAGATAAAAAGAAAGAAAATAATGAACTACACATTTTTTTAAAAATGATTTGACATGTACAATTTCCATACTTGTGTGTGAAAAGTTTGTACTGTCTCTTTGCACCAGCCCATGCCCCTAACACTCCTAAAAGACATCTGCTTACTTTAACCCTTTGAGTGGCTGCGAAGTAAAATTCCGCTTTTATAGACATTTCACTGGGTGAATTTAATGTACAAATTTTGGAAAAAAATACCGATAAAATTGTTAACTTAGTTATTCAACTCAAGTTCAACTCAAAATATCTAACTTAATTACTTGGAGGACAAAACAAAAATTATTAAGGGTCCCTAAAGTTTAATACATGGCGCTTTAAAGGGTTACTAATTAAATGCAAAAATAGATATCAAGTGTCTTTTTAATTAGTTTGTAAGCTTAAAAAAAAACCTTTTCTTCATCTTTACTGTGTATTTTAGTATTGCAGATTTCGTTTTTTGTTTTTGTCATAGTGAATATAATAATTAACCTCTTCAGACACTTGTTACAATTTAAACATTGGTCTTCAATTTTCTCTCTCAAATTGTTTTTATCCAAAATTACTAATTTAGTACTAACTTTTAAAATGGAAATAAGCAAATAAGGGTTTATCCAGGCTTAACAATCCAGATCGAAAATAAAAATTTGCAGCACAATCATTAGTTAAAACAATTTAGATACACAACACTTTCATATTAACATGCACAATACTTCCCATACTGTCACAAGTAAATTAGTAGAAGGATATTAATTATCTTTGACATTATCAAATTTACATAATTTTGATGCTAATAAATGTTATTCATATTAAGTTAACCGTAACAACAAAAATGCAACTCACACATCTTGAAAATCTTCCAAAGTAGTTGACGGAGTAAAAACATCTAGTAAACCAATAACCTGAATAATTTAATAAAATAATATCAAATTTATAAAAAAAACACTGTGGAATAAAACATTCAAAATTCATTCATAAAAAAGTCTTACATTTTCATGGTTCATATGCTTCAAAAGTCTCAATTCTCTATACGTTCTTTTAGCATGAATAGCGGACTGGAAAGGCCTGGCTAACTTTTTGATTGCAACTTTGAAGTTCCTAACTGTATCCAAGGCAGAGCTAAAATTTGGAAGAAAAATTATTCGTAATAACATGTAATTACAAGAAAATACTAGTTTATAAATTATAATTAAAAATTATTTCACAACAAAATATTAACTTGTTCGATAAATTGGGACTATTTGTGCATCACATAAGAGCAATGTTAGAAATAAGAATTTAACTCTGTTTAGCAAAAAGACAGAACGAAAGTTTAAAAAAAAAATGGACACATCTCAACGGATTTTCCATGCAAAAAGATCTGTCTGCTTGGGGCTGAACTGTTGTACCAAACATGTTGTTGATGCCACCTACAGGCATTTTTCTTTATTTACATCTAGTCTATCTTTTGCGTGAATGCAATACAGGTACAATGACAATATGACATGTGAAAGAGCTTTTCAGGCTTTAAAATACAAAAATCCTATATACATAAAATTTTTACGTTGATAAAAAAACCATGAAAATCTTTTTGTAATGCGCAATACAACCAGTACAACGATAATAAATATTTCAAAATATGTACATTGAAGAAACTTTTTCAATTCTTTTGTATCTATATGTGTCTCATTAGCGTAATAAGTTGGGAAGGAAATGGTGCAATTCAATCAAAATTTTAATGCGCCAATTTTGCCTCCTAGGATTTAAATATAGCATTAAATACAAATATGTGGAACAAAATGTGATTAATGATCATTTATTTTTTACACTGAAACTCACTATTGTATAAAATTTTAACAAACGATGAATTTCGTAATTTTATTATGCACAGCTTATTACAAAATTGGACTTACAAGATGTCTAGAAGATCTCTCTCTCACTTACTGTCATGTTATTTGGAACTTTAGTAGTTTGGCATTCACAAAGTTGGGGCAAAAAGTGGTAATTTTAATACTAGTCTAGTATAATTTTTGTCATATCTTTTTTTGTCGCATTTCTGCTATTTATTTCTTCACATAGAATAGCTCGTCTGAAGGATAGAAAATCATACAATTCAATTAATTATCAGCAAAAAAACCAGGGACCGCGCTAAGCATTCGCCACCTTGCCAAATGCGATAAAACAGAAAATTCGGCGAAAAAAATTCTGATTTGGCTAAAGTATTGGCGAATGGAAAATTGTCAGAAATTTTCACATGGGGAAAAAATTCATGTATTACATTAAAAAAACAAGTAATTAAAATTCTTTGACTAAAACTCTCAAAGTTTGGCTAAGACTTTTGAAATTCGGCTAATTTACTGGCTAACAACTTAAAATCCTTAGCGCGGTCCCTGGAATTAAAACATTGGAGATTCTAATCCTGTTTTGCTTCAGATGAAAATTTAAAACTCTTTTCCCTCATTATAGATAAAAAAAGAATATGAAATTAAAGATTTAGGCAATTCATGACCAGGAAAAATTTTTTGATGTCATTTACTTGTGGAACAGTCCAAGTAATCACTTGAATAAAAGATTTCTTCCAGGAAAAATTGTGTTCCCAAGCCAATAAACTTACCTTTAATCCCTAACTTTTCAAAACAAAACTGTCTGCCGTAACATATAAACACTCAAGTAATAGTAATATGACCAAAATCATGGTTTTGGGTGCTTGAAGGTGAAGTTAAAAGTTTCCTCAAACATCATCAACATATTAGTCACGATTTTTGAAAAAGTACACAACTGCTGAAAATAAACATCTAGTAGAGTTTGAAAAAGTTATTATTTAGTGGGTATTGACATGCTAGAATCAGATTTACGCTTTATTAAGTTTTCGGATTATTATGTCTTACATAACGTTTTTCCTCTGGTAAAATCATTTCTGAGATACACTGTTCATGTTCAGAATAAGATCTCAAAAAATGTTAAACTACTGAATTTTGCAACACTTGAGTGCTGGGTAATGCGGCAAGTTCATACTAAAAATTATATAAATGAAACACAACTTATGAAATAGAAACGAAATGACGTTCAAACTCAGTATTCATTCGTCTTGTTTTTTAAAAGCTATAAAAGAAAATAACATACCATACTTGTCCGTAAGCTCCGGATCCCACTGGAGCTAATGACTGATACCTCTCAGGTACCTCCCATAATGTCTTATTTAGCTCAATCTGGACAAATCCGCTACGCATTGTATAAGCTAGAGACAGCTACAGAAACCTGAATTCAAAACCCAATTTTAACATAGGAATACGGTGAAAGCAAGAAAACCATGAAGCACTTTCGGCAAAATGATTTAAATTACTCGTATCTATTTACCAGAAAAATTTATAAACCCCATAACTACCTTGAACGAATGTTGCCAAAGATATGTTAAATATTTTTAGTGTAATGAATAATTAATTTTACTGATTTTAATTTTCTCTCATGAAAATGTTGCAGAAAATTTACGAAAATGTGGAAATTGAGAAGATTGTGTTGTATATTCAAAGGAGTGGAAAAGAAGTTTAATTGTGATCAAATAACTACAACTTTCCTTTTTCATCGACATAATATTTTGACCAATCAGAAAAACTTGTCTGCTAGCATGCTTCTGTTTTGTTTTGCAATTTGAATTGTGAATATTTTCTGGGAAAATTTATCTTGTTCTTACTTTCTATTTGAAAAACGAGAAACATTTAAACGATAAAAACTCCGAAGAAAAATGGAGGGATGTGAATCTTCTTCTGAATGTGCTCTAGGTCGAAAAGAATTGTAATTTAATTTTCTCCCATTCCTTATGCTAAAATGGATTTTTAAATTGTACAACTTTTGATTACTAATTGTTGTTAATAGCAACCGCGGTTTAACGTAAAATAATGTGTTACGCCAGTGTCGTAGTCATAAAAGCAATTTCTGAGGAGGATATGATTATTTTAGTTTTTTTCTATGGTCAACTTTCTTCAGTTTCGAAAGTTATGTGTGTACCTCAGAACCAGACTAACGTCAGTCCATTTTTGTAACTTTTCAGGAGAAGGGAAGGGAAAATCTATTGTCGGATGCATGCAAAGGATGGGACTCGCGCTCTTTTAATGGTGCTAAATAATTGTGAAGGAATCTGTTTTATATAGAATACAGTTCTCATGTGTCGATGCGGAATAAGATTCTACATACAATGCACTAAAAATACAATGCAATAATAAATTGAAAATCGCCATTTTTGGACTTACGTCGTTCTGGTTCTGAGGTACAAATGTATCATTGTCAGATTTGCAGGAATCCTTAGTTTACTTTTGTGATTAAGTTTTGCTTGAACAGCAAAGGGGAAAGGAAGGAACTTTGAGAAAGGTAAAAAAGAGGTCAGGCGATGTATCAAGCATTAACTTGAAAAAGACAGGGCTCAATGCACTCCTAAAAATGCCTAGGAGAAGTAACATGAAAATATCCATGCGAAAATCCTCTCAACCATTTAGAAACCGAGTCAGAATTTTTTTTTTGGGAACGGTACAATTTCTGTCCTGTCTCGAGTAAGAAATCAAATACCCTTTGCTCTGTTTTTCTCCTACATTTATGACCCAGTTTCAATTATATTTAAATGTTCAACAGATTATAATTAAAAATTTAAGATTTGCCTATGGTAAATATTGTAATTAATTTTCTTTTCATTCTGATAGCTGGGACGACTTCTATTCAAAGGAACTGGAAAACTTTCATACTTTTGGAGATGTTGGAGATATATGGTAAATATTTTGTGGATTTAATTTTTGTCAGTTATTAAATGATTATTGTTTATTTTGCGTACCTATTATTGTCTGTTTTCATGTACTGTAATAACAATCATATTTTAAATTAGGTTTGGAAAGAAAAATGTTGATCGGATAGTAAACTGGTTGTTGCAAAGTGATATTGGGAAAAAGTCTTCCATTCTTGATGTTGGGTGCGGTAATGGATACACCTTGATTTGTTTGGTAAGAATGAATTTATAATCAAATCTAACTATACTCGACCAAGTATTACAAACTATATTCTGCCTAAAAACAAAATGCAGTCGCTCATGAGGGCCCAGGCCTACTGTGTGCATTTCAGTCTACGAAACCATGGGCTCTGGGTTGCTGGGCAGATGTTCAGGGACTACTGAACCTCCAGGATTTCGTTCCCAAGCAGACTTGGAACTCATTCTATCCACATACTGAGGGGATGAAAGGCTGTGTCACATGTACTCATTCGGAATCCGTGGTGAAGAAGCGCAAAGCACTATCACTGAGCCATTGGGCTTCCCACTTGCTACCTGCTGAGCTTTGATAGGCAGGGCCTGAATATCCAAATGCACGGGAAGCTTGAGCTTCTCCTAAAAAATTTATCAGGGGGCCCAAAAATGACTGAAAACTTGTGATTTAAAATTCTAGTTTCTGCTTTTAAATGCACATCTAAAGGTAATTATAAACATTAGAACTGATTCAATAACATTTTTCTGGAATTTTTTAAAAGTTAAGACACATTTCATAAAACATTATTCCAACCACAAGCTATTTTTAAATGTGGGATTTGACCTTACTTTTTACAATGTACTTTTATTATGTTTTATTAATTCTGTGATATACCTCAACACTCAAATTTTCAATTGGTAGCCAATGGCTACTAACACCCCACAAAATGGTAGCCAAATTTCAGAAAATGGTAGCCAAACTTAAAATTAAAAAAAAAAAGTGCGTAAAATGTGTATTTAGAAAAATATATTTAAATTTTAAAGCAATAATGTAAAGCTCAATGTTTATATAAACAATGTTCTAAACTGCTACCTTTACGTTTCTTAAAAATAGATGCATGACTAAACATCATACATCATTCATTGCTCAAATATATTGTCAAAAAGGTTAAAAATTAAAAAAAACATATGAATTTCAAAATTTTTAAAACTCAATGACATTTTTGTTTTCTGAAACATGATTTGTTTGAAATAAGGAAGCACTTAGTTCTATTCAGAAATCAGAAATATTACATGAACAAGTAATATATGCTTTGCAGTTTGTTCTCAGTCTATAACTAAATTTTAAGATAAAGAAGGCAGCATAAATGATAAACATAAATAATTGCAAGTATTTTAAAATTCATTTCTTCCAGATGTTGGAAATATAAATTTGAACAGTATAAAAATGAGTAATTTCTAAGTCACAATAAATTTTTTATATAATGATACTGGAATATGTTATAAATATTTAGATATGATTCCTTTTCAGGTAAGTGCATTATGTAGTTATTACAGATAATCAATCTTTGGCTAATTGCATATAATTATTGTAATCTAACTACTATTAAAAAAAACCTAAGCTCATGTGTGTAATTGAAATTTTTAGTGAAGAACAGCATTTTCAATGTAACTTGCTAAAAATCAAGAATAAAGTTTGATTATACCCATATTTGAATGTTCAAAATTCAATAAATAAGTTCTAACTTGCTCTTATGAAGAAAAAAAAAATTCTTTTGTTATTTGTTTTTGATACTTGTTCACAAAAAAAAAAAAAAAAATCAATAAAATTTAAGTTTGGACAGTACGGTTTAAACTCGGGCCAACACCTGTTGTAAGACACTTCCAAAATATTTTATCTGATTTTTTTTAGTATGTAGCAAAAACAGACATTCAAAATTTGGTAAAAACCCGACCTTTGGTCTCAAAACACTTTTCTCTTTCTTTTTTGGTTTTAATAACATAGTATAAACAAGCAGCAAAATATTCTTAAGTAAAAAATGATTATTAAACAAAAGAATAAAGTGAGTCAAGATATAGATGGTAGCAGATAATAAAATCCCTCAAAACTTCCACAATAATTTAAATATTATCAGGATGTAAAAAGATTGAGATTTCAAACGAGGCCGCAATTTTCGTCGAATCACGTATTTCTTTGTTGGCATGGGCGTCGAACTACACTTTTTAGGTTCATGTCACATGATATGAACGACGAATTAAAATTAGTTTAATTAGTAAATAAATTACAAAATTAATACCTAAAATGAGCCGAGTTACGGTGGTAGATAATAAGAAGCCTCAAAGAATTCAAAATAATTGAGATATTTTTAGGATGCGAAAGGATTGAAATCCGGAACAAGGTACGCAACTTTCGGCGAGGCACATGTTATTTTGTGCACACGGGCGGCAAATCACGAGTTTTTGGTTACATAATATGATATGAACAAGCAACTAAATGAAGAAAAAAAAAAACCTCAATTAATGAGTAAAATGAGACATGTTGTGGTAGCAAATAACATAAATCTCAAAAGTTCCAAAATAATATAAATATTATCCATGATGCAAAAAGATTGATAGCTCAAACACGGCCCGCCTGTTTCGGTGTTCCATGTGCTTTTTGGCGGCATGTTTCTATGGTTAATATTACAATGAGCAATTAAAATTATATTAATAAATATATTACAAAATTACTATATAAAATGAGCCGAGTTACGTTAACAGATAACAAAACGCCTCAAAACTTCAAAAACAATTGAAACATTATCAAGATGCAAAAGGATTAAAATCTCAAACCAGGTGCGCTATCTTTGGCGAGGCACGTGTTTCTATTAAAGAAGTGATTTATTTTCCTTAATTGTCTAAATGTATTTTGATGCAAAAGAGCCATATTTTTTTCCCATTCATATGTTTTATAAAGAAAACTTTATTTCGGAACGGTCATTTCCGCTTAAAATTGCGAATATGAACAATTTAAAACGCGACGTCATTTTGGAAACGCGTTTTTATTCGAGTGCTGCGAGGCTATAAATAACCATTTATACTGAGAAATAAAGTAAAAGAACGAACTTTAAGTCAGAAATGCACAATTTACTAAATCCTGCAAGAGATTTTTCTGTTTTTAGGATCACATGTTTAGTACAGCGAACAGCGGAGTTATCGAAATTGCAAATTTTGAAACAAATTTACTGCCGCGATTTTCACTTCAGTTTTTTGTAACGTTGCGCAAGTGGTATCGTTAACAATACCTCCCCTCCCTCTTCTTCCCAATTTATTGCCGAACTTTTAGTGGACAAGAGGACAATACCTTCGTCCCCGGCGATCTCACATCCGAATTTTAAGTGGATGAGAGTATAATACCGCCCCTTTTCTACACCCCCGGCGATCCGACTGCCGAATGTTTAGTGGACAAGAGGATTTGAGAAAAGGTCACATGTCAAGGTTAAAGTCGGGAAAGGGGTGTAGCATTTTTTAATGGTAGCCACGTTGACGACCTCAGTGAAAATAATGATCGCCAAATCGTGAAAATTGGTCGCATTTGGCGACTGGCAACCGCGAGTGTTGACCTATATTCTGTGAAGTAATAAATCTAATTTAACATCGAATCATAGAATTGCAATGCAACCATGTGTATTATGTATGAAAATTTTACATATTAGTGGAGGAAGGGGACAGACTTTAATCTGAATTCTGCTTGTGCAGCTCTTAGAAATGACATGTACCCTTAGCGAGATTTGTTTCAATGTTTCAAGAGTATATAGAAATCCCCCCCCCCACCCTTGCCTCAACAAGCAGGGGGTCTCAAAATGAAACAGAGCTTCCCCTAGCTTCACGGGTTAATCGGGCCATGTTGATGGGCGGCCCTTTGAAACTTGAGAAGTTGTGATGTAAATTAAATGGTCTATCTCTAAGCTTGTATATCCCCCCCCCCCAAAAAAAAAGCTTTTTTTCTCCTTTTTCTCATACAGTTTAGTTTGGCCTGACAGATTTTTTCTTACATGGATTCAGGAACATTATGAACTGTATGCAAAAGTTTTCATTAATTTTTACATTGTTGATTTATGAAATAGTTGTCCAGGAGCACCTAGAAATTGTTGGCTGGGGAAAATTCAATTTGCTGAATAGAAACCCTGAGTTCTACTGAATTTTAAAATACTAGGTTGGCATACTTCATGCAAATTTAATTAGAAACAATAAAAACCATTTCCACCTATATGTAAAAGCTTTGATTTTCAATTCCTAACCTCTTTAAATGACAGGTTTGATACTACGCGATACACACATACCTATATCTAATGATAAGACAATTAGGTTCATAAAACACAAAATTGTAAACCAGGCAACGGTAGCTGAAGATGGGCATTTTATGGGAGTTTACACTGACCTCTCTTCCGGATCCAGGGGGGGCCTTGGGTTCCCTTTAGGGGAGTCCCTTGGGGGTGTCATTTGTATGCAAGAGAAAAAAATGTTAAGTACGACTAATTCTAATTGTAAATTTGCTATCATAGTGAGCTTCCTTAATATTGCTTTAAACATAATATTTTATGTACAATGAAAAACATTCAGCACAAAATTGAAGGGGCTGAAACAGGACTGTAACCACTTAAGTTTCGGGGAGGGTTTTACCAAACCTATTTTTCGCGAAATCTATAAAGTCAATAAAATTTGATTTCTTGTTCTATATTCTGTTGATTTTGGTTACAATAGATGTTAAAAGGTTAGTAAAATAAAAAGATGTAAGAGAAAAAAGACTCATCTTTGTAATGAAGAAAAAAATATTTGGATAGATGAGTTTACTCATATATGCGTATTCGAAGGAGTACTTCTGAAATTTTTGTCTTACGGTGCTTATAAGATGCGTTAAATATAGAGTTTAGTACTTTACAAATTGGAGAGATTTTGGTGTTTTTTTAGTAGTATTAAAAATTCGAAGGGAAAGGTGTATTGTTAAGAAATTATGTTTGCAATAACTACAATAAAAAGAAATACTGCAGAAAAAACACTTAATTTGTACAATTATTCAATAATGATTGTTTCATTTTTCAAATGCAGTTTCAACAGAGGTGGCGCTAGGAAATGCCCGACAGGGGGGCAAGCTTCCCCGACAGGGGGGCATAAATAAAATTTTAAAATTTACATTCACTAACTCTCCTCTCCCCTCCCACCCTCTTCTATCTTTCCATTTTTTATGATGCGTAAATACAAAAGTAATCATTCTTACCTCTAACAAAACAAATACGAATTTTGTATTTACAGCTTATCATCAAACTAAAATACGATGATTGAAATTAAATAAAATGATAGAAACATACTAACACCAGTTTTATTATCCAAAATAAATAGATATACGGAGAACGAAATTATTAATGAAAATTTTGTACTTTTTTCCGGGTTTCACCAGCTTAGTTACGTCCGTTTTTTTAATTATTTTTACTATAAATAAAAATATCGTGGGACCCCCCCTCTCCCTTTTTCGTTTCTTGAAAAGAAATGAAAAGAAAAGTATGTTTCGTAAATTAAAAAACACTCCATTTTTTATTAGAAATTATTAATTTCCCCATAAATATTTTTATTTGTTAGAAATCCTAATTCTGAAGTCCGAGTAAAAATGTTGGATTGAATTGACAATTTTGGAGTGATACCTTATAGTAAACTGCAAGTTATCACTTCATAATACCGAACTTCTTCAATTTTTAATCGGCTATGCCTCTTGTGCTAACTTTTCTCATTTTATTTAATTTTAAATGACATGCCACCCGAGTTTCAAAATAAAACGCTGTTTTACTTTCGGTTTTTTAGAA
The DNA here is from genome assembly GCA_038373865.1 of Uloborus plumipes. NCBI lineage: Eukaryota > Metazoa > Arthropoda > Arachnida > Araneae > Uloboridae > Uloborus > Uloborus plumipes. Next base: position 49,871 of record JAXGGA010002599.1, on the reverse strand, counting down.
AATATTATTTAATTATTGAATATAAGACTAATAATAATGAAGAAACATTTTAAATACATTTCTATTTAGTTTCATCTTTACATCACTTACATTAAAAAACGAAAACCACTAGAACTTTATTTTGCGAGCTTTTTTTGGCTGCAAAAGCTTTTACTATATCATCAAATGATAACCTAGAGAATAATGATAATAATAATAAAAACAAAAATAAATACAAGCTGAGTAACCTTAAATATTTTCAAAACAAAAACAGTTTTTTGAATTCATAATTGAAAAATCGGAAATCGTGTAAAATGAGAGTTCTATCTTAATTCAGTTTATCTCTAGTTTTTCAGTAGTTTTTATTTTGAAATTAAGAAAAAAAAAAGAAGAAAAGGAATACTTCCAATTGTTAAAAAAAAAATCGTTAACTAAATACCAAATGACTAATTGTTTTCCTTTCCACATTGAATATTATATTTAATACGTTTGAAAACTATTTGAACTGAAATAAATTTTAAAAGCCTTAAATACTTTGCAAATTAAAAATATTTTCATGAATTTAACTTTAGAAAAAATCTCAAGTAAAAAAAATGTAAATTTTACATTTAAACTATCCAATATTCAGCATTAAAAGAAGTGTACAGTGAAATTTTAAGAAACTTAGGAATCCTAAACTTTACTGTGTAAGAAATGGAACGAGAGTATTAAAAAAAAGTTATTATTGAATGAATGTTTATTAATTATCATTTGTTTATTAAATACTTTACGAAATTTCACATATTATGGCTGAAAAATATTCTGTACAATTTATTTATTTAAAACAAGAATTTAAATTTGAAAATTGGTACTTTTGATTAACGCGAAAATTTCCGGAAACCCGATTAAGTGATTTACTTTAAAACCGGTCATTTTTATTATTCAAATTGTTTAGAAATATATATTTAAAATATTTTTTAATAAAAAATACGAGCATCCATGTAGACTTTGATGCTTGAAGCAGTTGCTGAATAATCTTACCTGATTAAAGAATAAACCCCTCCCTAGTTTCTGAAGGGTAAGGGACATAGTTGATAAAACTTAGAAGGGGAAAAATTTGCATTTAACATTTTCCCCAAGAGTTTTGTTTTTTTAATATTTTTTTTATCGGCTGTAATAGTGCCCTCCTCCATTTTGGCGCCCCCCCCCCCCTGACTGCTTGTATTGCTTGCCACTAGGTGTGAAATCAGTACTTTCTGAAGATCATAGAGGAAATAAGCAATATTAGAAGAGGAGAAATAAATCCGTTGTGGTAGCTAAAGATGCCCTTTAGTGAATGATTCTACTGTGTGGAGACGGATAAGGGGGACTTGTGGCTCCGATTCCTAAAACAGAGGCTACCGAACCGAAAAGGGAACGCTGCAAGGATTTTCCCCTAGGCCAGTGGGGTGAACAAGCTTTCGTCATTGTAAGCTAAAAGGAAGACACCATGTTGACAGTTTTATTGCAGTTTAATCTTGGAAAAGGGACGCATTTTCCGCTTCTTTGTATCGGGGTGCTTTCAAAGCTTCACTTCTCGGAGTGAGTGATTCAAGATGAAACTTTAACTGGTCACTCTCTAAAAGAAAATATATTCAAGCCATTTACTGGCCTCTTCTCACTTTCTCTCCGTTAATCTTTCCTACTCCTTTTAAACATTAAAAGACATTTCTTTAAATTCTTCCTGTGCCTGCATTGAGACTTTTTTTTAGGGAGAGCTTTCTTTTAAAAATTTGTCTTTTTTTAAAAAAATAATGAAAAGAAAATTATGCAGTTACTTAGCCAGTTCAGCACCCCTAAATTCTGGCGCCCGGGACCCGAGCCCGGTTTGCCCCCTCTAGTTACGCCATTGCTAACCCCACTCCCCAACTAATGTTCTTTTCAAAAAACATCTATAAAATTATAACCACTTTAAAAGTTTCTTTTTAGTTCAGAGGCATGGAAATTCCTTTGGTTTTTTCCCCCCGCATAGGATAATACTACAAAGTACAATTTTTTCCATTCTACACTTCCACATAGTGAAAAATTAAAATAGTTTCGTCTACACTTATAGGATAATTGCTGAACGCTTTGTAGGCGAAGTTTTCAAATCCTGTTACAGAAGAAAAAATGTTGCGCATTTCACCATATGCTAATTTAAATTTAAATACAATAGAAAGAAAGAAAAGCTGAAAAAATTAAACCCGAAACTCAAAAATATCCGTAAAAGAGACAAAATTAAAAATGAATGGACAAATCGATATTGAAGGATATATACATACGAAAAAACGGAGAAAGAAGAGAGATCAATTTCATATCCATATTTTGGCTTTTGTTTTTTTTTTTCATATGTTGTGTCCCAAACTTTATTTGTTGGAAATCGCTTTCCTACTCCAGCCTAGCTCATACGACAGAATTAGCAAATTTTGATACACTATTAAAAATGATAAGAAAAGAAAAAAGAAGAAAGTAGCAAAAAAAAAAAAAAAAAACAAGCCGCCCAGTCCCAAAACAATCTCAAACTTGCTTTTCCAAGTTCTGGCCTTTCATCGAACTTAAATTTTTTATTACTTTAAAATAAAATTAATGATTACAAATGTTATCAGAATCTCTACATCAGAATCTAATACATTTCAGCAGACCTGCCTTTGGGGGATCGGAGGCGAAAGCAATGCTCCACCTGACTTTGGGAAACTAATTGATTTACATGCAAGTGGGTGTGGTTTTGCTATTTTTTTGGTATAACTTACAATGAGTATATACCCCTTGTCCCCCTTCTGGAAAAACGTAGGAAAAAAATCTTATATTTTTGTGCATAGAGAATTTTAAAATTACTCAGTGCATGTTTACACTTAAAACAAATTTTCGAGTTGATTATATTTTAAACGGCGGAAATATAAATTGACACAAATAATAGAACTTTTAATTTAATCAGCTCAGTTAAAATCAATGCTAACCATTAGGGCTGCGACATCGATGTCGATGTTTTGGAAACATCGATGTTTTTGCTAAAACATCGATGTTTTTACCATCGATGTTTGAGGGTCGATGCTTTTCCAACATCGATGTTTTGGGTTCGATGTTTTTTTCGATGTCGATGTTTTATAATCCAGCAAAAAAAGTTTGCTAAAAATATGCGATGAGTAGACATATTAAGAAGTTTTCATCCTTAATCAGAAGTTTCAGTATTAATCTCATTGGAAAGCATTTTCCATGATTATTATCGGTGTTTGCTCTCGATGTTTCTAAAATATTTCTAATTTACTTTCGCCGATTTTTTAAATTTAATTAATTTTTTATGCCAGTTTTATATTTCAGCAAAAAAAAAAACAAAAAAAAAACAAAAAAAAACAAGAAATGCGGCCATCGTTAATCAGACATTACACTATCATTCTCGTTAGACGTTTTTGATAGTTACCATCAATGTCTTGAGGTCGATGTCTTTTAATCATCACTGTTTTTTTCTTTCAATGTCTGTTTTACCCTTCAGTAAAAAGCAAGAAAAATATGCAATAAAAAAGATTCATCTTCAACAGATGCAATATCTATCGTATTGAAATAATGTTTTTTTTTAAATTATAAACGATGATTTACGGTAAACGATTTTTAAACAACGTTGTTTTTATTTTACTTTTGAAATTTTTTTCGATAACGGTATTTTACACTTCAGCAAAAAAAGTTTAATGAAAATATGCGATAATAAAAATAACACACTTTATCAACATTTGCAGTATCGATATCATACGGTTGATGTTTTTCAGGAGACAAAATATTAATTTAATTGAGTGATATAAAGATGCGCAATGTATTGGGGCGTTACTGTATTACTGTACATTTAAATGTGCAAGTAATTTTTACAAAAAAAGATCGATGTTATAAAACATCGATGTTTGAAAACATCGATGTTTTTTGGTTGATGTATCAATACCATCGATGTCTTAATTTCGATACATCGATGTCTTGAAACATCGATGTTTTGCCTTCGATGTCGCACCCCTACTAACCATCATTCTTCATGCATTATTCAAGCTGCAAAAGACTACATTCTGCAAATATCGTTTAATGTTTTAAAACCATCGGCATAGTATAACACAGCTATAAATTATATCGATAAAAAGTTATCATATTTTTTTTCTTTTAAAGCAAATGTACATGCATGTTAGAGAAGGATATGCAATGCAATTAAATAACAAATTGAGAAGCGAAGCTCTATCATTTCTTTAAATGAAACACAATAAGTTCTTACCTCTGTAATGAAGAAAATTATTTTGAGCTTTAACTTTACTTTCTTCTTACTATACGAGTAAGTGCCTAACTCATTAGACAGAACTTTAAATTGCGTCGAACCACTAGTTACTAGAATCGTCCAACTGTACGACGACTTTTCGAATCGCTTTTGAAAAGTTTCGTCTGAGGTCTTCCATACGGGGACCTAAGCATTTCCCCACTTCCCATTCTACATTTCCTTTGAAAATTTCCGATAGCCTAATTGTCACCACGGTCCTTACGCTGATGGGCTTTTTACGACTAAAGTAGCAGCAAATCTGCTTTGTATCGTTCATAGTTAACTCAATACGGGAAATTTGCACACTACCCCCTGCTGACAGCCAGCAGGCAATGAATGACAGAAAATCACTTAGAAGGGGCAATTCATCGAATCGCCATCGGGAAGATCGGAAAGTGTCTCTCGAATGACAATGAATGTTTGTTCAAAACACGCTACAAGCGGTTTTAGTGTGGTGTCTGATTAGGAAAAAAGATTTCTCCTTTTCAACAAAGAAACTTTGCCCAAAACTAAAATACCGTGTTCGCCTGGACACAACGAGATGAAAGAAGAAGGATGGATCACGAGAAGAACTTACCAGGAGGTTTTCGTGTTCTGCATTGGATAAAAATTCGCGCTATTTTTCAATTAATGGAAATAATTTAGATTTTATTTATTATTATTATTATTATTTTTTGAAAAAGAAATATTTCTTTGGAAAATTTTACTTATTCTGTCGGAATCTATCAGATTTCTATCGGAAAAAATTTTAGCGTCGGAATTTTTTTTCCGACGAGCTCGGAATTTTCCCCGACGGGGGGGCAAGACGCTTCCGACAGGGGGGCAATTGCCCCCCCCCCCTGCCCCCCACCTAGCGCCGCCGCTGAGTTTCAAAGTAAATGAGAAAATTAGAATAAAATAGCAATAATGTTTTTTTCAGTGAGAAACTAAGAAAATCATTTTTGTTATAGTTTTGAAAATTTTGGAGGGGGTTTGAACCCTAAAACCCACCCCTAAAATACGGCCCTGGGCTGAAATATGTTTGTGTTAAAAGAATTTTCATGTTAACAGGGTTGCATGTGCATATCAAACCGCTATATCGGTTCCTGTCCACCAACTTTTTGTTTTAACCCTTCACTGCACGTTTTTTTATATTTTCATGAAAAAAATCATTTGTTACCTTTTAAATAGCCCTGAGTTCAGGAAAAATGAAGAAAAAAATTAATCTTAAAAATGTGTACCAAAAATGATGTTTTAATTGTTTGTTCTATATATGGCACAAAGCACATAGCATATGATTTGTATACCGATAAGTGTAATAATCTACAATGTGTTTTGTGCCATAAGTGGTATAAACAAACTTTCCACTAAGTGTATTTAAACATTTTTAGAACAAAGGAAATAATGACTAAGCACACTTCTAACGGAAATGCAGACACTCTGTTTTTCAAAAGCAAGAACTGTAATACCTAGACTAGTGCAACTAACTAGTGCATAAAAATCACACTAAACTGTTATAGCAATGTTCCAGAAGGGGCACAAAGCTCAGTTTAACTGCATTTAAAAATCATAGGAATATATGAGGGTTTATTTGGTTTGTGCCAGATCTGGCACACCGTGCAGTGAAGGGTTAAATGTTTTTCACTATCTATTCTCGTATTTAATGCATTTAAATTATTATTTCATTGTTGTAACATTTTTCCCATCCTCCAGGGAAAACATGGATTTGAAAATTTAACTGGAATCGATTATGTTGAAAATGCAATTCAGCTAGCAAGAAATGTTGCAAAAGAGAATAACATTGCAGTTAAATTAGAGGTGTGATATATTCTACATATACTTTTGATTTTGAGCTAGGATGTTTAAAAAAAGGGTAGAAATTTCTGAAAAATCTGTATTTAAGAATTAAATTTTGTCATTCTGTTTTTTCAGTAAAAATTATTGCATTAAAAATTATTTGTAATGGCCTTCAGTACAGCTTTGCAACTTTAACAGGGAGAGAGGAGAAATTAATGATTGATCTTCAGATGAACAAGTTTGTAACAATAGCTCCTAGTATAAAAAAATGTTTCTAACCTTATTAAGATTTTAAAATGTTTTTTGCAAGCCGCCCCCCACCCCAAAAAAAAACTATACCCTATATCATCTTAACTAAAATGGAAAATTATTTTTTGCAAAAGGCAACTTAAAATATGTTTAATGTTTTGCTTTTATGTTTTGAAGCAAAAATATAGGGGTGCGTATATATTTTAGTTGATATTTTAAATAGAGTAATGAACCATATATGGTCTCTACAGGTCAATAGTGCAACATCTAATCCCAGAATAACCGTAAGATATTCTATTGTTGCTTTGAGGCAACAATGTTCTCTTATGCTGTAGAAAAATGTGTTGAGCTATATGCTTGTTTTAAAACTATGTATATCATCTGAATTTTAATATTTTTTATCCTCATTTTAGGGAGTTTAATAATATGAAAATTTCTTACAAGGTTTTAGTCAATTTATTTTAACAGAATAATGAAACATATTGTAACCGTCTCCCTCATATTTTGTAACTTTGTAAGTGTTAGAATAATAATACCACGTCTAAGAGTGTAATTAATATAATTATTTTGAAGATGAAAAATGCTAGTATTGCAGTTATTAATTGTGAACTGAATTATTATGATTTCTACCAATAATTAGGTATTAATAGGTTAGTAATTATCATCATTCATTTTTTTTTCTTTCTTTTAGGCTGTTGATTTCCTGCAACCCAGTAGCTCAAGTAATATCTTAAATCAAACTTTTGACATCATTATTGACAAAGGTAATAGGGCTGTAGTCCATCGATTATCATGATTGAAAAGCTATTAATAGCGAAAGTACAGTAGAGTCTCAAAAGTCAGAGGTTTAAGTTAATCCAAGGTGCTTTATTGACATTTTGAGGCATTTCGCCCACTTAAAATATGATTTGCATTAAAAGTCAAAATCTTTCCCTGATGCAAAATTTCGTTCAGTACAAATAATGAAAAAGTCTTCAGACTGAGAGGTAGGTGTCAATAACACTTGCCAAATGTCAGGAAATACTCTTCAGTTACAATAGATATGATAAGATATACTTAGGAGACAATTGCTTGATTTAAAAAATACTTGAAATTAACAGTGTGCAGGGCGAGGACTCAGTCACCTTTCTCACCTTTAGTCACCTTTTGAAAATTTGGTCACTTTTTGTCACCTTTTGGAATTTTTGTCACCTTTTTAAACCTTTCTTGAAATGTGTTTTAGTAAAATCTATTTTTGATAAATTAAATTTTTTAAGAGTATGAATATTCTTTTCCTTACCTGAAAATAAATGGAATTTTGAAAAAAAAAAAAAAAAAATCAGTCCTTCAACCTTAAAAAAAATGTTTCAACTGTGGCGCATTTCCAAAACAAAGCCTTTAGAAGCACCTGTTTAAAAGTTTCAAAAAACAGGTGCACATTTTCCAAGGATACTTGGCAGTTCTTTTTCTTTTTTTTTTGATCGTGAAACAAAATTCGGTTGGTGATTTGCATAGAGATGTCATTTTCACTCATTCTCTATTGTCAATACTTTTTAGTGAACGTCTTTGTATTTACAGAGAAACAAGAAAAAGAATGCGGATGATTTTGCAATGAGCTATTAAAAGTATGAAAAAATTAAAATATGTTCATTAAATACATCGTCATTTTCTTCACTTCATAATTTCAGGTGTTAATTTAATTGATATTTAAGGAAAATCTTTGAACATAACTAGGGGTGATTGTGCTCTAGTATTTAATCGGATTTCCAGTATTTTCATGTTCGAAAATGCCGAGATATAATATTTTTAACTATGCTTTTATCTTCCCACCTCTGGAATTTTTTTGCTTTTTTGAATTTCCGATGATTGTACCCATAATTTTTTATAATATTCATCGAATATAAGTTTAAGATGCCATTCTCATTGTTTTTTTGCTTTAATAAGTTATTTTAATTTTTTTGATTTTGATGCCTTCATTTAAAAAAAAATATGAGAATCGAATTTTTCTCATTTTTGATGCTTATTATCCTTAGTTAGGAGACAAATAAAGGAAATATATTTATACTAAAAAATTAAATTTAAAATATTCAAGCAAAATTCTGCTTCTTTTATGAAAATCAAAATGTCAAAGTTAAAATTTAAAGATCTGATTAAGTTTTATTTTGCTTCAATTATGTGGATAGTAAAAATAGTATGTTTATCGTAGAACTTCTAAATGTAATCTGAAGTAAGTTTATTTGAATTATTTTCTATTCCATTTTCATACTTTTAACGTCTTAATTTTGACAATTGCGATTTTCTTGCGTCCGCTGTGAGAATCATATTTCGCATTTTCGATGCTTGCTATTCCTTGTTGAAAGGCAAACAAATAACATTTATTTTTTTATTTTGTTTAAATCATTAAAATAAAAGTTTTTAACAAATTCCATGCTCTTTTATAGTGTCAGATGTCAAAAAGTTAAATGCTGAATCTGTAGCTGAATTTTATTTTTGTTTCAATTATTTAAGTTTTTTAACACATACATAATATCTTTAAATAGTATTTCACTTCAGTATTAATAAATATGAAATCCTTGACTCAGGTCATATTGTACTAATTAGGAGATTTATGGGTACTGCATCTAGATCAATTCTTTTTCATATTTTCAGTGACAAATGCAACTTTCATTACTTTATAAATATTTTCGCACAACAAACAGTAATTCTGTTAGACTTTTGCTTTCTCCTTAAAATATTTTTCTGGGGATAATTTGTTCAACACCAGTTCAAGTGTAACTTTATTGTTCATTTACAGTTTAATTAAATGCATACACAATATTTTGACTAAAAACTATTTGAAACTATTCGAATGTAGGAAATGTGTTGGTTTATGAAAGGAAATTAATTATTATATATGTATGGTTATAAAATTACGTGTGCTTAATTAATAGGGGCTTTGATTTAAAAAAAAAAACAGTCCCCATCCCCCACACACATTTTCTCTTTAAAACTTTCAGGTATTTTTTTATGAATTCACAATTACCCCTGCATAACATAGAGTTTACACTGAAAGTTTTTTGAAAATATGTCCTAAAATGGTTTATTTAGTTACTTCCAGCTCTATCATATTGATTCACGTTCAGAATCTAAGTCTTTTGAAATAGTACGTAGGCTACTTTTGGTAAAAGTCAGAAAAAAGGATAATCATTTTCTGCTTTTTCATTTCTTAACAAATTACTTTTGGTCACCTTTTAGTTACTTTTTTGTCACCTTTTAGTCACCTTTTTTTAAAAATTTGTCACCTTTCTCACCTTTTTCAAAGACCATCAGCAGTCCTCGCCCTGAGTGTGTTATGTCCTCCAAAAAGTGTGAAGTTATTATCTCTATTAATTTTCGGACAATCCGAGCTAGAGTGAGCCCCAATCACCTCGGATTATGGAGACTCGACTGTAATTTTTTTCGTGTGTTATGGAATACACTTATATTTTTCTGAAAAATTCTCATGAAATTATTACGTACATTAATTGCTTTGTGAACTTGTCTTGAACTCCTACAAAAAATATGTAGGACTGGAACTCCTTATAATAGCTCCAGGAAAGGTTGATTTCAATTTTAATTGTTGTTTCCATTGCTTTCAGAACATATATTTTTAAATATTTTAAAATTTATTTCACGAATTTTAATGCTACATTTTACTGTATTTAAAAAGCTTTTTCGTTGAAATATTACTATTTTAGGAATAATTAAGTGTGTGTTCTGTTTTTGTTTTTCTTTTAACTAAATTAGTTTTGTTATTTTCAGGAACTTTTGATGCAATTTCACTTAATCCAAATGAAAACGAAAACAAAAAGAAGCAATTCTGTCAACAAATAAACCATCTCTTGTCGCAAGACGGCTATTTTCTTTTGATTTCCTGTAACTGGACGAAGAAAGAGCTGTTAGATATATTTAAAGGTAAATATGTTTCAAATGAAAGAAAATGAAATTCATTCCATAACTAACGAAACACCTGTAATTCTATTTTCCAACATTGGTTATCTATAAATCAGATAACTAAAATGTTACTGTGGTATTATTTCTCTACTTAGTAAAATTTAAACTGAGTTCTTTTTAAGAATGCTTTATTTAGGGGCGGTTACTCACTGCCCCCCCCTCCCCTAGTATAGTCGAAGAAATTGTATATACAAGGTTGACATTTTTATTTATTCTCGTAGAATTTTACTACTTACAAGATGATCGGTGCTTAAATAAGTTCAGAAAGAACTTGTAACGTTTTAACTATTTAATTGGTAGTAACTCAAAACTTTTTTTTGAGCATGTTGAAAAAAATCCCTCAAATATTCTTTTACTCATCCTTTTTCAGATTTTCTCAGTTTATATGATGAAATTGAAATACCTAGCATAGGGTTTGGAGGAAAAACAGGACAAACTGTTACAGCCATCATTTTAAGAAAAGTGTCTCAAAAGACATCACCTGAAAAATCATGACAAAACATTTTGTTTTTTTAATAAAGTTCTTAAAAACAAGTATTATTTTTGATGCATATCTGTAAAAGAATTTGATGATGTAACTATCCTTTGTGTGTGTTTAATAATATAAGCAGGCGTGTACAATGTGTACATTACATACATTGACTCCAATAGATATCCGCTGTTTTGTATTGTCGAAGGGAGAAAAGAAAACCAAAACCATTTATTTTATATGTATAAAATCAGCCACAAAAAATGGGCAGTAGTTATACAATGTGGAGGAAAAATATACAATACAGTGAAATTAACTGAGAATCTATATCTATAAAATATTAAGTTGAATCTTTGGTTATAAAGAACACATACATCACTGTAAAAGTAAATCTCATTTTATTACTTTGAACGAACCAAAAATATTAGCATTAGTTAAAAAAATATTGCAATTTGGAAGTTGTACTTTATATATATTTTTAATTTGGGCAGTTAATATTACAAAAACAATATATTTTAAAATTTATAGCTTGATTCCTGAATCCAATTTTATGCAAGTTGACATATATAGATATATAAAAAATCAGAATTGTAAGAAGAAAGACAAAGAGACCACACCAAAAGCCCATAGATGCGCAAAGCAGCTAAACTAAAAAGCATATATAAAAAATCAGAATTGTAAGAAGAAAGACAAAGAGACCACACCAAAAGCCCATAGATGCGCAAAGCAGCTAAACTAAAAAGCCAAGTATATAATACTACAAACAAATAGTAAAAATAAATCCGTGTCCAAAAAAGCAAATCCTATTAGGATTTGCTTTTTTTGACACGGATTTACACTTTTTGATTTTTATTTTATTTTACACTGACAACTGGACTGCCTCTGGATTTGCTGGATATTTTTTGGGTTTTGTCACACGGAATTTCTGGTGAGATGATTTTATTTTCATAGCAGGCCAAGTCCTGTGGGTGGCTAATTTTTGAAAATTTTATTCCTAATTAGTCGAGGCGAAACCCCTGCTTTTAGTTTTAGGTTTTTGTTCTTATGTACAGTTTGCAGACTCGCATTGGTGCTGTTTTGCCCAATGAAGATCTGTAGACTGCATATTTTGAACTTAAACACTTTACTTCTTACTGAGCCGACGCCGTCCTCGCTCTAAATTTTGCTTATTTATTTTGAAATAAATATCACTTATAGTTCCATGCTGTCTCTGTCTTCTTACCAAATTTCATCAATTTCTGACCACTCCTTCTTGATGTTGCATTTTCAATGTCGAGCAGTGTATATATATATATATATACATATACACTGGCAGAAAAAAAAATCCCAACACCAAGAAAGACTTGTGTTAGGTAAACCAAATTTCGTAGTTTAAACAAGGTCGTGCAATTTGGAGAACGAGAAGGTGGATTTTCATTTCGCTCTATTGCAGAAAAACTTGGGTGGGAATGTTTCCACCATGCATGATTATTGGAAGATATGGGCAAAGGATGGTACTACCTCAAGAAGATCGAGTTCCGAGCTGCCACGTGGCACGACTGAGAAGGAAGATCGCCGAATCTTGCGTACGGCTGTGGCGCATCGTACTGCATCTGCAACTGACATTCGAGCTGCATTTGGTACTGTCGTGACCCAAGGAACGGTAAGAAATTGTTTACTTCAAGGACAGCTCCGAGCCAGGCAGCCTGTAGCCGGTATTCCATTGACTGCAAACTATTGCCTTTCCGACGGCAGGGGTACCACGACAGAGCTCACTGGAGGTCGGAGTGGAAATCTGTTGTAATTTTAGATGAAAACAGATTCTGAACTAGTGCCAGTGGTGGCTGTATACTCGTCAGAAGGAGACCAGGGGACCGCCTGCATCCAAGCGGTCTACGGCCTAGACACACGGGACCCACACCTGGAGTCATGGTCTCTGGAGCAATTTCCTACGACAGCAGGGGCATTTTGTGGTTATCCCAAACTCACTGACTGAAAATTTGTCGTCAGTCTGTTAATTTAACCAGTAGTACAGCCCTTCACGAGCAGCATTCAAGGGGGGCATTTTCCAACAGGATAACGCTCGCCCTCACATCGCTGCTGTAACGCAATGTGCTCTACAGAGTGCTGACATGTTGCCATAACCTGCAAAATCACCAGGTCTGTCTCCAATTGATAACGTATGGGATATCATGGGATGGCACCTCGAGCATCATCCACAGTCAGCAATAACGGTCCTAGTATTGACACAGCAAGTGCAACAAGCATGGAACTCCATACCACAAAGTGACATTCTGCACCTGTATGACATAATGCATGCACGCTTGCCTTCAAAATTCTGGAGGTTACACCCTCTAGTAAATTAACATAATTTCACATTTGCACAACATTTTCTTGAGCTTAAATTAGCCAGTCATCTTGTACATTTAATCAATTAAACATGTTAACTAGACAATTGCATTACCCAAATTTTATTACTGTACCGTAATTTTTTCTTGGTGGTGGAATTTTTTTTTCTGCCAGTGTATATATATATATATATATATATTGCTAACCTTTAAATAATGTTTAGTTACATGTCCAGAACTCAAGTTCAATAAAGCTTGGGTGCTATGTTGCCCGTGTGACTAGAAATGCCCTAGCAACTGGTAATTTTAGAACAAATATCTTTTAGAAGCCATGTAACATTGAAATTGTCCGTAAGCCCCGAGTAATGATTTGTGTGGCATCTAAATATTTTTCATGGCTTCATGGCTTTTTCCACCTTTGTAAGATGAAGCATTTTTTATTTTATATCAATCCAACATACACTGAAGTGACAAAAGTCATGGGATAGCAATATGCAAATTTTCAGATGGCAGTAGCATCGCATAGAACAGGTATAAATGCTCAGTGCTTTTACAGAGCTTTCATTTCTGTTCAAGTTATTCATGTGAAGAGGTTTTAACGTGATGATGACCGCACGACGTGAATTAACAGACTTTGAACGCGGAATGTTAGTTGGAGCTAGACGCATGGGTCATGCCATTTCGGAAATCGTTAGAGAATTCAACATTCCCAGATCCACTGTGTCAAGAGTGTGCCGAGAGTATGAAATTTCAGGCATAACATCCCACCATGGACAGCGCAGTGGTCGACCGCCTGCACTTAAAGATCGAGACCGGCGACGTCTGCAAAGAGTCGTAAATTCTAACAGACAAGCAACACTGCGTCAAATCACCGTAGAAATCAATGTGGGACGTACAATGGACGTGTCTGCTAGAACTGTGCGGAGAAATTTGGATTTCTTGGGCTATTCCAGCAGAAGACCGACTCGAGTGCCTTTACTGACAGAACGACATCGCTTGCAGCGACTCTCGTGGGCACGTGAGCATATCGGTTGGTCCCTAGATGAATGGAAAACCGTGGCCTGGTCCGATGAGTCACGATTTCAGCTGGTAAGAGCCGATGGTAGGGTTCGAGTGTGGCGCAGACCCCACGAAGCCATGGACCCAAACTGTCAGCAAGGCACGGTTCAAGCTGGTGGTGGCTCCGTAATGGTGTGGGCTGTTTTTTCATGGCATGGACTTGGTCCTCTAGTGCGACTGGACCGAACATTGACTGGAAATGCTTATGTGCAGCTACTTGGAGATCACTTGCAGCCATTCATGGACTTCATGTACCCAAACAACGATGGGATTTTTATGGATGACAATGCGCCATGTCACCGGGCCACAACTGTTCGCAATTGGTTTGAAGAAAATTCTGGACAATTCCAACGAATGATTTGGCCACCTAGATCGCCCGACATGAATCCCATTGAGCATTTATGGGACACCATCGAGAGGTCTGTTCGTGCCCAAAATCCTGCCCCATCAACGCTTTCACAATTATGGACGTCTATCGAGACAGCATGGCTCAATATTCCTGCAGAAGACTTCCAACGACTTGTTGAGTCCATGCCACGTCGAGTTGTTGCACTTCGCCGGGCAAAAGGAGGGCCGACACGATATTAAGAGGTATCCCATGACTTTTGTCACTTCAGTGTACGTAATTAAGTTTTATTCAGAAAGAGGAAAAAAAAATTAATCAGAAAATTGGATAAATATTTAACTGAGTAATCTTAACTAAATCGTAAATTTTTTATTTAATTCATGAAAACAATAAGAAATGCTGAGGAAAACATTGAGATACAGTAATAAAATTACATCCATTAGAAAAAATAAATACTTTATTTCAAAAATAACATATTTGAAACATGATACATTTGTCGTATTGTCCAGTGGAATGTTAGTCAAATATGAATCCTTTTTTTTTCAAGTCACTTTTTGCCATTATGATTTCCTAAAAGAAAAATTTTAAGACTTTTTACAAATATACATGAAAATATAAATCACACAAACACCATTAGCACAAATAACTGGCCGTTTTAAATTTCAAGCATTTTGTAGAGTATATATTTCATTTCATTTCACCCTCCAGGGTCCCCCGTACCTACCAGCTTAGTGGTTTAACCGGGATAGGGCCCTGAAGAGCGCTCTGTTCTTAATTTTGAACCAGAACCTGGGGTTGAGCAAACCATAGGCCCTAGCACCCCCAGAGGTATCGTTTCACTTGGAGGACTTTGTGACCACGACATTTTTAACGCCTCCCAGTCACCATTAATCAAGACGGTGGATGTTTGATCAGCTGGGATCGAACCCGGGTCCTTTCGGACACGAGTCCGATGCCTTACCGATCGGGCCACCACTGCCCTGTAGAGTATATAGAAAGTTTCGAAACAAAACTACAGGAGACAGCTCACATATATCGAATTTATTCCAGTAAATCAATGGTTCTCATCGGGGGGCGATACCGCCCTCCAGTGGGCGGTGAACATGTTTTGGGCAGTAAGGGGGCGGTGGGTACATGTTGGAAAATGTTTGTGAAGGCCTGTTTGGACACAGTGGTAGGAAGAACTCTTCTCTTACGTCGCTAAGGATAGCTTTAAGATTTATTTTGTGGAGATACCTTCCGAACACTGATACTTCTAATAACGTCATCACAGATAGCCTTCGTCAATAACACTTAAATTTCAACAAAGTTTTTGGAGGCGGGTCCCCACTTTCTTAGAGTAATAATCTATAATTGCCTAAAATTGTGTCTTATTGGTGTGCACTTGAAAAATTTGAAAGAAAGAGTCCTGAATCCCCCTCCCTCCCTGCTCACCAAACATAGATATAAAAAAAAAAAGCTTAAAATTTCGTTTTTTAAATTTTACTTTTAAGGAACTTAAAACAGGAAAACGATCCAGAACCGCCCACCCCTTCCTTTACATAACCACACCTATCTTTATTCTCAAAGACAACCTTATGATTTTTAAAAATGATTACCGAAGAGAGCCTCGAACTATCCGCCTCTTCTTCTCCAATCGAACCAAACTGAGCCTCAAGTTGTATTTTAAGGCGGTTAGTTTCTAAAAAATTCTGAAAGAAAGCCACCTTGACTGACATTTGTTAGAGCATCCCCCTAACAGTACCAAAGGTATTAAGCAGGTAATTTAGTCAAAGTTTGGGTTTTAAACACAAAGGTAGCTAACAACTCTGATGCTGCCAAAGGCGTACCATTTTTAGGACTTGTAACTTTTCGTAAAAGAATTTCTCTGGATTGAACTTATCTTGTAATTTCTACATTCAATTCATTTCATTTTTTTTTTCAATTTAAACTTAATTTATAACCTATAAGGATTTCAGGTGTTGGCTGGCGGTAGTTTTAAGTATTTGTCCCGCCTGGGGAAAATTGAAGATCCGACTTTGTTTCGCCTATTCGCAGCAAAATCCTATATTCCTATAATAAATGGGGGATACGAATTGCACAATTAAGAGTCCATAAGAGCAACACGGTTTGGGATTGGACTGTTTTGCAAACTATTTGCACGCAGAATATTTTTAAAATTAATTATAGAGTTATAACAATAAAAAAAAATGCATTACCTCCTCCCCTAGTTCTAGTTTCACGTTCGTCCACAAAGAGGGCATTAAAAACGTTTTAAATCCTAAAGGGGGCGGTAGCTGTAAAAAGGTTGAGAACCACTGCAGTAAATTATGAATGTTAAGTTCGGAGTTTATTGTAGTTCAAAATGCTGCTGATAAGTGTTAGATTTCATTTTCTTACACAAGATGTATACAGGGTGTCCACTCCAATCGTGGACCAATAGCTAATTTTTAAACCGTTACAGATAAGCATATAGTTCATTTAGGAAAAAATCTCCAAATTACGAAAGGAATTTTGGGTCTATTCAATGTTTTTCAAAAAATCAAATTTTGAAAGAGTTACGAAATTTAACTTTTTATACAGCCCCCCAGTCCTATCAATCATATTTAGTAAAACATTCTTGACACTGTAACGTTTAAAACTAAAAAAAAATTACTGCTCTACGACAAAAATTGACCGAGTTATGACGTTTTGAAAAATCAAGATTTTGAAGGATTTCGCATACGGTCCCTTAAGCGATCTCTGGATGACGTCATGTAACAATGCAAAATCTTGATTTTTCAAAACATCATAACTCGGTCAATTTTTGTGGTAGAAGAGTGATTTTTTTTTAGTTTTAAACGTTACAGTGTCAAGAATGTTTTACTAAATATGATTGATAGGACTGGGGGGCTGTATAAAAATTTAAATTTCGTAACTCTTTCAAAATTTGATTTTTTGAAAAACATTGAATAGACCGAAAATTCCTTTCTTAATTTGGAGATTTTTTCCTAAATGAACTATATGCTTATCTCTAACGGTTTAGAAATTAGCTATTGGTCCACGATTGGAGTGGACACCCTGTATATGGTGAATGGCGGCACTGTGAAAACTCATCACAGGCCGTTTGTCAGTGCCGCTTGGAAAAATCAAAAACATAAAAAAACAATTCAAACCCAAAAATGTTAACCTTTTGGATCTGGGCTGTTCATCTAGAAATTTTTCTTTCGACCTAGGTAGTACGACAGTTTAACCACAGATTTATTTTCCATTGAAAAGAGAAGGTATAAACTGTTGTACCAGAAGTAAGAAACCTTGAAAAAAATCCTTGGCTCGAAAGGGTTCGAGTGAACATTTAAACCCTGTCCTCTAAACTAGATGAGACTTATGGTACAACATGTGTACCGCACGGTTCCTAGAGGTTAACATGAGTACAACTTATATTCATTGAGATATGAAACACTGCGGTTTATCACTTACCCCACCTTACATACGATGTCAATAACAAATTTTGGGGGGAAATATAGTTTATTAACTGCATCATTCCACATAAAACGGCTAAACGTTCTGATCTCATTTTCTGCATGAGCTTATAAAACTTTAAACTCGAATATCTCTTTGAGTTTTAACTACAAAATTTTTTTTGTTAGAATTATTTTTCATTGGAGATTTTTTTCTGAAGTTAGGGAACCTGGACTCAGTATGAAAAGTTAGATTTTGTATTTTTAAACTTCTATTTATTTATTTTTTTTGCTTCTAACTTTTATAGTTTTAACTTTAATTATCTAATATTATAATAACAATATTAAATGTGTGCAAACAATCATTTATAAAAAATCAGCTAACAAAACTTTATCTCTTATAACATGCATATTAATTGCTTAATTTTACCTTTTTCAGTTCCTCAGCTGCTTCTTTGCAATCATTAAAGATATAAACTCTATAGAGTACAACAATGGCTGAGTACACCTGAAAGAAAATAGAATACAAATACAATACGTAAAATAAAGCTAAATGTTAAAGTTATAAAAATAATTTGAAAATGACACGAATCATGTTAAGCATTTTAGTTATGTAGGGTACCAAATAGATTTTTGCTTTTTATAAACATAAAAGTAAACAATATTTTATTTTAATGTTACTCCAAGTTCACATTACAGATCCATAAATATTTGTCAGTAGGATTTTTCTTTCTTTTTTAACAGCTTTCTTTCAATTTTACACTATTAGGAATAAAGGAGTTTTATATTTTAGTTTAACCTGAATGCTAAAATGTCTCAACCGGAAACACAATTTTCATATTTTCCACCCTGTCTGAATTAACAGTTTAAGAACTAAAAGCACACTTTAGGTAGCTTCAATAAAAATTTTGCTTTGAAAGCAGATTTTAGAAAATAAATATAAAATAAAAGTCCGTAAAATACCTGAAATCTGGTAAATGTTGGCATTTGCCAGTGAATATCAAGGAAGCAAATACATTGGCGAAAGACTGAATGCTTCGTTATATTATTACAGATAAAGAAGTGTATGCTTACATGACAATTTAGATTTTTCATAGTAATAAATACAGTAAAATCCTGTTTACAGCAAAATTTAATGAACCTCAAATTTTTATTATTGTAACAAGTAATCTAATGGAAATTAAACCAAAATTATTAACCCATTTATGCCCAAGCTTTTTTTAACAATTTTTTTCAATTGTTATCTGCTTAAAACCCTTACTTATAATGGTTTACATACATTTTAGGCTTAAAATAGTTCGCCATTGCCATATTTATTAAGTTATTTAACGTCCTGTTTATGGGACACTGGACAGATATGTGAGCAAAATACGACCTTACTTGACTTTACTTTTGCAAAGTAACATTACAGAAAGCATCTGTCATCAATTTTAAGCAAATCATTTTAAAATAGTTTAATTTTATGAAAAAAAAAAAGCTCGCAAAAAACACTTACTTTTCCCGGCTACCCATGCTGGATCGTTGCTTGACTGATTTGTCTGAAAATAGCTGCCAATAAACTCTGATGTCCAAATAGTGGCTCTAACTGGTTTTATCAAGAAGAAAGACTATTTAACTTGCGAAAAACAGCTTTAGTAAAATGATATACCCAATACAGGTTTTTGTATGCAGTAACTAACAAGTGTCCCGCTTTTAGGCTACTGGGCATAAATAGGTTAAGCTGATTGTAAATTTGTTTTATTCAAACCACTAGCACAGCTAGAATTAAATTCTGGAGGGTTTTTTTTTTATTGATTGAAACAGCTTTTACATATGTGTAAACTATTGTGTTAGGAATTGAAAATAATGTTAAATACAAGTCCTCTGGTTTTTTTTTTATATCGCCGAAACTTTGCTGCGCTAGTTCAAACATATCTCCTTGTGTTGTTATTTATTTGTTTTAATAGGATTTCACTGTAGAGTGGTCTGAAAGTGAGTACACCCCCTTTTATTTTTAACTCAATGTCAGCTATGGTTGAATGTTGTAATACACAATTATCTTAAAGTCATAAATTTTGGTAGAACACTATTCATGTTAAAACAGTTGAATTCTTTGCTATGTTCTTGTAAATGTTTTCCAGCAAAACACATTGGATTCTCCAAAACTTTGCAAAATAGCTGCAAGAACATGGTGCAGAATTCAATGGTGTTACAACATGGATGGTGTTCCTCCAATGTTCACATGATTCTTGAGACTTTAAGGTAACTGTGCAATAAATATGTAATCGTAAAAACATTATGTTGAAAATAAAACATGTTTACGTCTACACTTGGACCTCTCAGTATAGATGTTCATAAAAATCCCGATAGATAAGACTTTCACTAAAATAGGTAGTAAGATAAAATCTTGGATTGTTGTTGAATTTTGTTTTTAATTACTAAATGTATAAAAATTAATACAACACAGATTATGAAAATCATTGTAACTTAAAGTAGAGCATAACTAAGTGTTGAGGTAAAAAGAATCAAGAGACTAATTATTAATGCTGAATTATTAGAAAAGAAAGCAAAATAAACTTGAAATATCTTTTAAGAAAGTAAAACACTGTTCATACTCACACCAAAAGCTAGGACACCATATACGGGCACCTAAGAAAGAAAAAAAAAAGCAATAATTTTTTACCTGTAAAATGAACTTAAAAGTGACAAATTAGTTAATAACTTGTGAAAACCAAAGCAAACAAGGTGGCTAATTCAGACCAAGAACATGGAGCACCTTGGTTCACTTTTAGAAAACCCACAAAAAACAAAAGCTTTTTAGAAATTATAATTGTAGATAGCAAAAGTGAAGCTGATGAAGACCCAAGTTGATCTGAATCTTTGGAAAATATAGATAGTTCTGGCATAAACAGCAAAAAACTAGAAGTTAGTCAATATAATATTTGGATATGTTATTATATTGATCTTTAAACTTTATGTTCTTCCATGCTAAACACAAAAGAACATCAGTTAGTTTTCATTTACAATACTGAATAAACACTTACACTTCAAAGTTTTGTTGAAAAATTAATATAAAAAAAGAATGAAATGAACAATTTTAAAAAAATCTGGGAGGATGAAATATTTAATTAAACCCATAGTTAGAGAATAAAACTGCTCATTTATTTTTCAACTAGCCGGGTACCCGGCCCTGCCCGGGTTTCGGCCGGGTATGGTGTTTTAGTGACACTCGTTCATGAATTTTTCAACATTAAAGTGCATATCTATACACACAATGGCTACTTCTGTAAACAATGGCAATTTTTTCTGACTGGACAAACTAAAAAACTGTATTACACACCTTAAATACAAATACAAGCTACAAATAATGTTTAGGTAAATCGGAAATGTTATAAGCTTGGTACAGGGTGCAGCGGAGAAACTTGCAGACTTGAAAAGTTAACTAAGGGAGAAGTACATCATGTGTCAGTTTACTACTTTTTATAAGATATGGTACCCATTCTGAATTTTTATATTAGTTAGATTTAAAAGCTACATCGGGTAGAATGACGGCCCCTGTTAATGAAGCACTCATGTACCCTAGATTTGTTGCACTCTTTCGAGCATATCGACTGATGAAATGTTGGTGATAGCAAGCCGGATGTTATTCTCCAGGCATTGCAGGGTCCGGGGCTTGTCGTTGTAAACGATCGATTTGAGATACCCCCATAAAAAATAGTCACAGAGTGTCAAATCGGAAGAGCAGGCCGGCCACGGTCCTTTCAAGGAGACGTTATCACTCAACTGGTGAACCACAGCAAGTTTGTAGGGATGGAACTGGAGTTCGTTGTGAAGAATTCGTCTCCGTGTCCAATCAAAAATCCCCAAAGCAGCAGCGTGTTTACGCGCCGAACGCCTGGGAGAGCGCAAAAACGACTCCCTCACGTTTTCTAGGGTTCTGGAAATCCGTTGACCTCCTGGGCCTCTGTTTGCCACACTCTCACTTTCCCTGAATATTTTCACCCACAAAGCAGTCGATTCCCAGCCAGAAATGGGAACAACGGGCAGAATTTTGAACCGAGTTCGGAAGGCACGTTGAGTGGCGACCACCGAAAGATTATTTGAAAAAGTAAGATTCGGCGGCGAACGCTCGTTGCTCCTTTGTCCAATGCATGGCGACAACTAAACTATGAGATAACAAAACTTCAGGATCCTCTCTTTAAAATGAGACTCCTCCCACTCCTTTCTAACCACTCCTTGCTAATTAGCATCCAATTAAAATCAGCAAGTTTCTCTGTCGCACCCTGTAAAATCAATCGCACTGGAGTCAAGTATTTCCAAACATTACACGTAAAATAAGTCCCATCATTAGTTTATATCCTTGTGATTACATTGGTGAAAACATCTTACGTACCTAACTTAGAAAATTTTTGACTATAAACATTTTCTGTTCTCTAACTGTTGCCAAAATCAATCCCTTCCTCTGAATACACCACTGAAAGTGGCATTTGCATCAGTATATTTTGGAAGAAGCTTTGGTATTTGTTAGTGCATCCAACATAAGTGAGAAGAATAAAAAAAAATGTGTTGAATAATTCATGGTCTCAGTATTATTATTTGATTTTGTACCCCCATCCCCCATTAAAACATATATCTAAATGTAACACAGGCTTCGTTTCGATTCATCTAACAGTGGAGGTACACTGTGGCTAAAATTCAATTCAAACTTTTGAACTACCTCCAAGCCGGATGTGAAAAGATCATTACATTTAAGAGAATAATAAAATTTTATACAGCAAAATTGACGCTTAAAAATAGTTGAGAACTATACATATGCTTACCAGCCAGGAATGGATATCGTTTTGAGACAAAAGTATATTATTATTCAGAAAATAATACCAAACTGCTGTTATTGCGGATATTCCAGCAAGCCATTCTAAAAGTTTCGACATGATCTCATGTCCTTTTTTCTGAAGTTATTTCATTCACCACCCTTTTAGCAACTTTTTAAGAAACAGAGCATTTATCAAGCTAAATCTTTAAAATATTAAATGACACCGGTACAATGAAAAAAGTTATGACACGATCACAAACATGTCATAAACCACGGAGTAGAAAGAAGGAGAGAAATGTTCTACGGATGCGCTAGTTTGAAAGTGGCAACGAATTCTCACACGCCCGCCAGAGGACGCTAGCTGAAACGCTCCCTACTTCCTACGGGATTCAATGTAAATGATACTGAATCTGTCCTCTCTTTAAATGCTGCTATGGGAAAGAAAAAAAAATTTTTTCAACTGGATTTTGATGTAAATCTTCGACTGACATTATGAATTAAGTATGATTTTCATCCCACGAAAATAGGAGCCGTATTTTTTGAGAAATAGGTTTAATCGAATGCACTTACCAACTTGTCAAATCTGACAGAATCAGTCATTTTTTAAAGACTGCTGTTGGCAAGAGTTTTTTTTTTTTTTTTTCAACTGGATTATGGTGTAAGGGCCATGCTCCACATCAGCGTAAAACGCGACCGAAACTGAAGGCAGAAACTGAAAATCCGGGTACTTTCCTTTTTACGCGGCGTAATCACGGCGTAATAGAGGACCGAAAAATTTTGCATTTTTAATTTATCCAACAGCCAATAGAAATTCATCGTGAGATGTAAACATTTCTAGCCTTGGCGGCCGCCATTGCTATACTGCATTAACGAAAGTGCATTTGGTAAATATTCAAAAGGAGAAGTGAGAAAATACCCATCACTTAATGACAAAAAATCAAGTGAAAAAGCAAAATGGGGGGCAACTAGTGAAAGGCTTAAAATAAGCTTTCAGTTGAGGCTTTTAAAGTCCACTATCTCGTTATATGTAATCATGTCAACAATTCCTGTCCTTTGCGAGATTTTTATTATTTTATTCAAAACTCGGCGGGATTACGGAAGTCTAGTTTCTTGGCGAGATTCGAAATAATGGTGCTTCGGCTGCTTTACATTGTAATAGAACTTACAATTTATGACATGCTTTGCTAAGTTATTGATTGCTTGGCGCGATTGGAAATATATGTTTAATTCCGCTCGTGTATTTGCTTATTTTAATTGAGCTTTAAAAAAAAAGATTTGAGCTTTGGCTGAGCTTGACGATAATAAAACTAGCTAATGTTGTGTAATAAAGTTTTAGTGAAATGTTTTGTGTTTTGATAAATACTTCCATTTTTAAATATAGCAAATTTTTCAAGATTAGCGATTCATTAAAGAGTGTGTAGATTATTTTACGTATTAAAGATTTTTTAAAATTTATTTAAGTTATGGCTTACGTGTTTTATTTTTGACGGCGTATTCAAAAAATATATAAATGATTCATTACTTTGAGGGTCTAATTTATTTAGCAAAGTAAGTAGGCACTGATATTTTTTTTAGTTACGATAACAGTCATAATTTTGAAAACTCAATACGACCCCGAAATATAGCGTTGCTATAAATTCATTTCGCAGAATATATAGTATAATTGCGAACGGTACGGAAACATTGTCTACGCGTTTCCTCAAAAATATTAGCACCAAAGCCATTGCAAAATGTCCATTAAAATGTAAAAACTCAAAACAACAAATAATATATTCAACCATCAAATCAAGTTTCATGGCATCGTGCTGCATTTGCTGTATTTTTCGCCAAAAAACATCTACTCAACACTCCGAAGCTTTTTTTTTATCACCTCTAATGCTTAGTATGCTTTCTTCAACAGCAAAAAAAAAAAAAAAAAAAAAAAAAGCTATTTTTTTCTTGAAATAAAAAAAAAAAAACAACTTTCAAGATTTAAACAATAGAAAATAAATGCAATGCTTAGCGAAATTCACAAAAAATACTTGAATGGGAATTTTATAGCCAGTTTGGTTTGTTTCCGCTAAATATATCCGTTTAAAGTGAAAATAAGAAACCGCCAAGTAAAAAAAACAGGACTTGGCTCATAACAAGTTGAATCATGATGGGTAATTCCATGCCAACTAAATTAAATAACTATTAAAACTCGGTTATTTGTTGCCAATCTTTCACCCAATCATATAATTTCGAATAATGCTTCATAATGAGGTATTTTTCCTATTTGTTATCTAAATATCAAATATCCAATGAAAATGCAACGATTATTCCGTCAGATGGCGCTTTTTTCTGCGCAGAAAAAAAATTCTGCCCAAGTGGAGCACGCGTCCGACCGAAAAGCGACCGAAACCGAAAATGGAAAATTTTACGCTTCTGCCCAATTTTTCTGCTTTACGTCGATGTGGAGCAGGGCCCTAAATCTTCGATTGACATTATGAACTAAATATGACTTTGAAGCTCTCTAAATTGTGATAAATTATGCATGTGGCAAAAAATTAATTATGTCGGTACTTATTTTTTTTATTAATTAAAAATATTTAGTAGACAAAATAATTATTATAGACTTTATTTTCATATTACCTTCTTTTTTACATGTTCATATTTTTATTTAATTACCATTTGTAATCAGTAACTGAAAAATTTATTTATTCATTATTATTATTTTTCTTCGTTTTACCTAATAATAGGAAATTTTATATTTACATAATTTTTACAATTAAAAATATATTCATTGGCTTAATTTTCGAATTTTTTTTATCTTTTTTGCTTAAACCTAGACTAATATAATGTATCTCTAACCAGGGGTGCCCACAGGGGGGGGGGGATTATGGCGCATGCTGCGCCATAAAAATTTTTGGGGGGGGATTTTTTAAAGCTAATTAATTAATTTATTTATTTAAATTATTGATTAATTTATTTTTAATTAAAATTATGGGCTGAATTGTTTTGAATAAAAATTATTCATTAATTAATATTTTTAATCCACATTATTTTTTTTTCTTTATTATTTTATTTATTTATTTATTTATCTTGTGTGAGTGTGAGTGTGCTTGGAATGTCTGGAAAAAAGAAAAAAAGCGATTCTGTTCTACGTATAATTAGTATTTTTAGAAAAATAATAATAAATAAAAAAATAATATTTGCAATTTAAAAAAATAAACAAATATTTAAAAAAAAATAAATAATATTTTAAAAAATAAATAAAATAAAAAAGAGGGGTAAAAAAATAAAAAGCACAAGAGGGTTGGGAAACATTTTGGGGAGGGGGGATTTGCGCCATTGAGCTTGGGGGGGATAGGCACCCCTGTCTCTAACCCCGTTTAAAATACACAAAAATCATATTTTAAGACTTAAAAATTCTTTCCAGAAATTTTTGTCTCTGAAATTTTCCTCTGTGTCCTTGCTTCAAATTTTTTTATCATGTTTTTTTTTTTTCACTTAAGATTTGAAATTGACATTATGAATTAAATGTGTTTATTCCCACGGAAGTGAGTGCCGTATTTTTTAAGTGATTTTTTAAGTAGAGATGGTCGTAAAAGCTTAAATTATGATACAAAATATATTTGACGCTCGTTATAGTGACCACTCGTTATAAAGGCTCCCAATATTACGACCGGTGGGAAGCCCCCCCCCCCCCCCAACTTTATCCCAATATACTCTATGTTCTACCTCTTATAGCGACGACTCGTTATAAAGATCTTTTTGTGGGGACGGAGATGGTCGTTATATCGAGCGTCGACTGTAGTATAAATTTCGTCATTTCTATTTTACATGCAGTTTTTCTTATAAATGGCAGTGACCAGGACCGTCACTAAATCACAAAAGTCAGGGAGTGTAAAAAATCGGCTGCCCCTAAAGTAGTTCATTATTATTATTTTTCTTAGTTTTTACCTAATAATAGGAAATTTTATATTTATATCATTTTTGCAATTAAAAATATATTAATTGGCTTAATTTTCGAATTTTTTTTCTTCTCTTTTGCTCAAATCGAATAAGTTTTAAGCCATTTGTGCCTAACCTATGGTCTGTGAGCCAAATGGTGTGTCTATTATTATTATTATTTCAACGTATATAATTACTTGTTATATATTATTAATTTTTTTTTAATTTTAATATTATTTTTTAAACATATTATTTTCTTCTTTTTTTTAATATATTATTTTCTTTTTTTTAACCTATTATTTTCTTTTATTTTTAAATTATAACTATTACTTCTTATTTAAAAAAAATTCTGTGCTACGCCACTGAAAGTTATCATTTTATCATGACTAAGGCAGGGATTCAAGTGAAACAGGCAATCGCAAATTACAATCGCGACTGGAAATGAATTACATTAGAACGTTTCTTGATAAAAACATCGTGACGTTTGCCTATGAAAAACGAGCTAGATAAAACGTCACAGCCTACTTGGCGAATAAGAGGAGATCGCTGAGTGCTTGTGAGCTCTTATTGGCTCCACCCGTAGTGACGTCATGCCAAGTTAAGTTGACGATAATGTAATTCACTTCCAGTGGCGATTGCAATTCAAAGCGATCGCAGTGCTGTTTCACTTGAATCCCTGCCTAAAATACGTTTGAACTACTTTAGGGGCAGCCGATTTTTTACACTCCCTGACTTTTTTGATTTAGTGACGGTCCTGGTCACTGCCATTTATAAGAAAAACTGCATGTAAAATAAAAATGACGAAATTTATACTACAGTTGACGCTCGATATAACGACCATCTCCGCCCCACAAAAAAGATCTTTATAACGAGTCGTCGCTATAAGAGGTAGAACATAGAGTATATTGGGATAAAGTTGGGGGGGGGGGGGGGTTCCCACCGGTCGTAATATTGGGACAGTCTTTATAACGAGTGGTCACTATAACGAGCGTCAACTATATTTTGTATCATAATTTAAGCTTTTACGACTATCGCCATTTAAAAAATCACTTAAAAAATACGGCACTCACTTCCGTGGGAATAAACACATTTAATTCATAATGTCAATTTCAGATCTTAAATGAAAAAAAAAATTATAAAAAAATTTGAAGCAAGGACAGAGAGGAAAAATTCAGAGACAAAAATTTCTGGAAAGAATTTTTAAGTCTTAAAATATGATTTTTGTCTATTTTAAACGGGGTTAGGCAGGGATTCAAGTGAAACAGGCCATCGCAAATTACAATCGCTACTGGAAATGAATTACATTAGAACGTTTCTTGATAAAAACATCGTGGCGTCAGCGTGACGTTTGCCTATGAAAAACGAGCTAGATAAAACGTCACAGCCTACTTGGCGAATAAAAGGAGATCGCTGAGTGCTTGTGAGCTCTTACTGGCTCCACCCGTAGTGACGTCATGCCAAGTTAAGTTGATGATAATGTAATTCACTTCCAGTAGCGATTGCAATTCGAAGCGATCGCAGTGCTGCTTCACTTGAATCCCTGCCTTAGAGACAGGAGTGCCCATCCCCCCCAAGCTCAATGGCGCAAATCCCTCCTCCCCAAAATGTTTCCCAACCCTCTTGTGCTTTTTATTTTTTTTACCCCTCTTTTTTATTTTATTTATTTTTTAAAATATTATTTATTTTTTTTTAAATATTTGTTTATTTTTTTAAATTGTAAATATTATTTTTTTATTTATTATTATTTTTCTAAAAATACTTATTATACGTAGAACAGAATCGCTTTTTTTCTTTTCCAGACATTCCAAGCACACTCACACGCACACAAAATAAATAAATAAATAAATAAAATAATAAAGAAATAAAAGAACTAATGTGGATTAAAAATATTAATTAATGAATTATTTTTATTCAAAACAAATCAGCCCATAATTTTAATTAAAAAATAAATTAATCAATAATTTAAATAAATGAATTAATTAATTAATTAGCTTTAAAAAAACTCTTGCCAACAGCAGTCTTTAAAAAATGACAGATTCTGTCAGATTTGACAAGTTGGTAAGTGCATTCGATTAAACCTATTTCTCCAAAAATACGGCTCCTATTTTCGTGGGATGAAAATCATACTTAATTCATAATGTCAGTCGAAGATTTACATCAAAATCCAGTTGAAAAAAAAATTTTTTCTTTCCCATAGCAGCATTTAAAGAGAGGACAGATTCAGTATCATTTACATTGAATCCCGTAGGAAGTAGGGAGCGTTTCAGCTAGCGTCCTCTGGCGGCGTGTGAGAATTCGTTGCCACTTTTAGATAGCAGAGATTTAGCTCCTCCCCTTTAACCTCCTTGTCATAAACAAAACTTGTAAAGTGACGTTGAGCTGTAAACTTTTTTGACCTTTTGAGAGGGGCGTGTTCGAATAACCTAGCCAATTGGTTGTTAGGCAGGGTTAATGACCAAAACCTTTTATTAGTCTTATTAGAACACAGCAGCAGCCAAAGTAATATTTATATATTTCTGTCACGATTCTAGAGTACTAGAACAGACGTACATCAATATTATTATTTTGAAAAAAAAAATTAAACGCCCTGCTTTGCGCAAGCGCAGTACAGTTCTTTCTGCTTGCTGTTGTGTTTTGATTTGAAAAATGCGCGCAGCAGTTTAATTACGAGAAAAAGCTTTTTAGAAACAACCGACCTTACCAATTATAAAATTATTATTGAAATACTTAAAATATAGATTTGTTTGTTTTCTTCCAGCAACTTTCGTTTTTTGGTGCAATTATTATAATCGTCTCAGGGTTGTATTATCGTAGAGATTGGACCGATAAGATAAACATTGTTTCATGTTGCTGTCCGACATACTGTCAAGTTAATCAATCATTTACGTTGAAATCCTTACATTTGCAATGCAAGCCATACGTATCGCAAAATTTGGTCCCCCCAGCGTTCTTCAGCTACAAACTACAGCTGTTCCAAAAGTTTCCAGTTCAAAGGTAAATTTTACGAATTTTTTTCCCATTGAAGTTAATTGTTATTATCATTATGGATAAGTCCAGTCCTATTCTCGTTAGGTCTTAGTAAAGATAAAGTCGGCTGGTGTGAATCCTGTTGATACGTATATACGTGAAGGCAAATTTCTGAGTTTACCCAGTTTACCATTTACACCTGGAAAAGATGCAGCAGGTGTTGTCCACGCAGTTGGTGAAAATGTTTCAAGTTTTGAGGCAAGTATCTATTCTCGAAATATTCTTTGCTCTGATAAATGTGTTGAATAAGTCATGTAAACAAAATTAGTATCTTTTGTTATGCTGGGGCCAGATCTGATGAGAGGCCATATGTTAGCATCACCCTTTTTCTAATTGCATGTAAAAGCTGTACATGATATTCTATTTTAAACTTGCAGTTACTCCTATGTTTGTATGCAATGTTCATATTTCGTTTATAACTATAAAATTAAAACTTTCTACAGGTTGGCCAACGAGTATTTATGTGTGGTCGAACTTTAGGAGAATACGGAACATATGCTGAATATTCACTTGTTGATGCAAAGGATCTCTTTGTATTGGATGATAAACTCACCTTTGATCAAGGGGCAGCTTTGGGAGTGCCATATTTTACAGCATACAGAGCTTTAGTTTTAAAGTAAGTCTTTAGGGTCATTCCATAGTGACTAACGTAACATTTAGTAACTGTTTTTAATTGGAACTCAAAGGATAAAAATATTTTTTTATTTATTTTGGTGGATTTACAATGTACATGGAATCTATGTAGCATTTCTGCTATGAATTTAAAACAAAATTACTGACAGTAGATTTTTTTTCAACTAAAATAGCAGCGTGACTAACGTAACATTTTTGCAACTCTGAAAATAAATGCTCATGTTGTGAGGCAAAAATTTCTCAAAGTTAAACAAGTGTTAAAAATTGAATGATATATTTGAAAAATGTGTAAAGTTGGCTTTTAAAAACATAAAACACATTTATTAAATGTCTTTTTTTTTAGTCTTAAGTGTCACTTTTACTCAAGATGACTTTTGCTCTTAGCACAGCAGAATCATCTACTAGATTTTTTTTCTTGGAATGTTAGCGGATATGCCATTGAAGCTAAAAGTTGTTAGCACAGGTGCAGAATCTGTTCGATCCGGCGATCCTAGATCGGGGGAAATGTTAGTCGTTTGGGGAAATTTTGCTGATTCAATGCAAAGTATTCCGCAAGACTGAAAATGTTTTCCGAAAAATAAAAAGAATCGGAAAGCATACATCCTAAATTATAATAATTTTTTTCTTTTTACAACGATTATCAATTCATTTTCCGTTTTCCCGTTAGAAGCCAGTCGCTACTTGTGAGCACGAATCGTTACTGGGGTGCTTATGTAGTCATATTTAAAGAGTCAAACAGTAGTATGTTTCTACGTGTATACTCTATGTAATAAAATATTGCATACTGTAAGTTTATATTCAATCAATTCTCTAGCAGCTCTTAATTTTCTGGACTCTTTCTCTTTCTCCTCACATATGAGTATTTGCTGATTAAATATCTGGGGAGGACTCGGTGCAACACTTGTGACTTAAGTTTTACTGTGGTATGTCTGTTCGTTGTAATACGAAATTAATTTTTATCTAAGCTTATCCATATATTGTTAAATTTTGGGGAAATTTTCGTACAGATTGGGGGAAATGTTGGAGGGAAAAACATTTTCTGCACCCCTGGTTGTTAGTTGAAATAAGAAATAAATGAGTTTCAAATGTTACTAATGCTTTGATATTGGTAAGGCTCATACGTGCAACCAAAATTGCATAATAAAACTTTAATTCAGAGAGGATTAATGCCTAAAGAAAGGAACTTCTGGGTTTTGCTGTTAAGAACATCATAGATTGGATATTTTTTGATTTCTCAAATCTTTGTATCATACTGATTTTGATTATTTTTATTTTAGGGGTAGATGTGCTGCTGGGGAATTGGCATTGATCCATGGTGCTAGTGGTGCTGTTGGATTGGCAGCAGTGCAGCTGGCTAAAAGCAAAGGCTTGACAGTCATTGGCACTGCTGGTACAGTACAAGGGGAAGAACTGGTCAAAAGTGCTGGTGCTGATTTTGTCGTGAACCACTATGAGAAGAACTATTTGGATAAAATCATGGTAAAGTACCAATACTTTGTTCAAAGCTTTCTTTTAGTGTTAAGATTTTATATTGAAAAAATTTTCTTTGTGGTGGAGTAAATATGTTACTGAAAGAAATAATCTGTTAAAACTTGTCATGTACTATATACATTTTTGTGTTTTCGTGTTATAAAAAAGAGATATATTAGGTTGGTGCATATGAAATGTCAGATTCTCTTTACATGCGGACGTTTGTCTCCCTGTTTTCGTTATACTTTTGTCTTTGGCATAACCTCATTCATAGTCATATTGTCCATTGCTAGAGACTCATTTCAGCAAAATAGGTTTTCTCGAAGGTCTTCCCTTTTGTTATTTCTTTTGAGTTTATTGCCGATATGAATTCTGCCGACACACAAAACAATTGCGAAACTGAACGAACTGGAATATGAAGTTTTGCATCATCTACCATATTCACCGGATCTCTCGCCGACCGATTTTCATTTTTTCAAGCATTTAGAGCTGTTTTTAAGGGGCAAACACTATGAAAATGAAGACAGTCTAAAAAACTCGATATCAGAGTTTATTAATTCTAAAGACCAAAATTTTTTTAAGACAGGCATCTACGCTTTAAAATCTCGTTGGGAGAAGTGTATTGAAGCGAATGGGGCATACTTTGATTGAATAAACAGCTTTTGAAGAAAGATATGCAGTTTTATACAATCACTTAAGAATCCGACATTTCATACGTGTGAAGAAGGTGATCTGAGAATCAGTAAATTCAAATTAAACTGCAAGTGCGTGATATTTGAACTGTGTTTACGAGGCTCCTTACCAGATGGCAGCACATTTTAGGCTTTCCGTATCCATGATTGCTAAAGAGAAGTGTGACGAGTTTGACGTCATGCGATCTTCCCCAGTTTGGAGCGATGTGTTGTCCTCTCCTGTCTCTCTCCTTCTCGGCTAGCTGGTGTGTGTGGAACGTCGAATTTGGTTTTCGTGAGGTGCTGTTCTTCGCGTCTCGATAAAAAAAAAAAATTCCTTATATATTGTGAAATGTTGTAAAGGAATTAATATATTTTAGCCCAGAAATCTTTTAGTGATGTTTAAAAGAAGAAATGTGCCCTTTTATTACGGATGTTCATGGATTGGCTCGGATTGGATGAGTCGCGCCTGAGAGACAAAGGGTATATAACCCTAAAACGTTTCTTTTGCAAGCAACCGAAAGAAATCAAGTGCTACTGTACTACAAAATGTGCTGGTCATGGATAAAGACCGATCATCTAATTTGCTACTTAATTTTCGAGGTACAGACATTTTAATAGCTTTCCGGAGCCTTTTGAACTCTACTTGCAATGCCACCACGTGCTCTCCGTTATGTATTCCACTTCGCATATTATTTGACTTGTGGGCCCACCAGTATGATTGTCTTGTTTGATGATGTGTATTAATAAAGAACATTCGGTAAGTCATATTCACTTTCATTATTTAGTGTTCTAATATTTGTGCATTTTAAAAATTTTAGAGATTTACACAACGCGATGTTCAGATAGTGATTCTAATTTTTTGAATTATGAATTCACGTTAGCAATTTTGCTCTTTCATTTATCTTTTTGTTTCGGACAATTTAATATAATGGTGCCGTGATAAAAAAAAAAAAAAAAAAAAAAACTTGTAGTGTTAATTTGCTAATTTACCTCAGGTTTTACTGGGTTATTGTGAATTTAAAATGTTTTTTCTTATTAACGAAAAATCATTTTCCAAAGACTCGCTTCAGATCAGTTATTAAGTAAAAAGAGATAAAAAAAAAAATAAATAAAATAAAAATATTTGTGAAGTGTTTTAATATATTTTTTTTCTAAATAATGAAATATGTCATATAAATTTATTGATATATTATTTTTGACATCATGTTAATTGGATCGTGTATCCTATTACATGAGTATGACGGATTTTCCATCTTCTACATGAAATTGATTTTGATGAACTATTTTATGTCAATGTGTTTAAATATGCCAGAACTGAATGCTAATATAAAAAGAAAAAAATTTTTTTTGATCAGAATTTATCATGGCAAATTTTAAATATTTTGAATATGAATTTTAAAATATTAATAATGAGATATAGCGATACTAGTTGGGTGAATTTAAGTACAATATTTCACTTCTATTTCATGCATATGATCCAAATAATTGTTTTTTCTCTGTAATACATGTGCGGGAATTTATTGAATTGCATATTTGTATTTTGCTTATTCATTTTAATATGATTTTGGATTAATTATACCTGATTTTTTTTTTCTCTCGCAAATTATTATGGCAAACTCATTAATATCTCTATTACCAACTTTTGCTGGTCACAGCAATGAGAGTATCGATGACTTTATCAGCAGTTTAGAGGACATTGCGAAACTTGAGAAATGGTCCGCTGAAAAAAAATCATTATCACTAAATTACAATTACGAGATAAAGCTCATAACGTCATTTCTAAATTTTTGGAAAAGAACAGCTCTGCCACATTTAATGATGTGTGTGGGGAACTCAGGGCTAAATTCTCTAAGAAAAGCGATTTTGAACAGAGTCAAAGGGAATTTTGGGATATATGTCAGAAACCTAAACAAACGGTTCAAGAACTAGCAGAACTTATAGGAAATTCCGCAGATAATTACCTGATTCCCTCGAAAAATGCCACCTCAGATCTTTTGGTTATTTTGGGAAAAACAAAGCTTTCAAAATTTCTTCAGGCTTTAAGGCCGGAAAAAAAATTTTTTCCTTTTGCAATGAATTCTCTCTAATACCAATATGAACATTGTAAAAGAATTTAAAGTACTTTGTCTCAAAACTAAGTTTTGTAGTGCCAGCCTAACCAAAACGTAATTCCCTGAGGTCGCGAGTCCCAAGGAAAAAAAATTTCTAGACATTCGACCATTCGTACCATGAATCATATGGTAAAGAAAAAAAAACAAAACAAAAAAAAAAATTTATTACCAATGAAGATTTTTTTTTCTTTTTTTCTTTTTTTTCTTTCTTTTTATTCATTCTCTTTTTCTTTTTTTTTTTTTTTACATTAATTGGCACTAAAAATCTTACTAAAGTGAAGTTTTACTTCCCTTTCGGAATCATCATTTTCGTTTTTGAGTAGGTAATTGTTGTTTCTGAAACTTTTAGTGACTACGTATGGTCCCTTGTATTTGGGCATAAAAACCCCCGAGCTTCTGAAATTTTTGATGAACACTTTGTCACCTACATTGAATTTTTTGATCTCCCTTCTACAAAAAAAAAAAAAAAATTTTCGTTTCATTCTTATGACAACATGCAAATTTATGTATGGTTTGTTGATCGAGGTGTAGGTAATGTTATGATCTGAAGTGACCCTTTGGAAAGAGATGAATGCACTGAATAACGAAACATTTGACTTACCAAAATGTTATGTATTTTTATGTATTGTATTTTGTGTATATGTGTATTTTTCTCTGTCGGGGGGTGGAATGTGAAGAAGGTGATCTGAGAATCAGTAAATTCAAATTAAACTGCAAGTGCGTGATATTTGAACTGTGTTTACGAGGCTCCTTACCAGATGACAGCACATTTTAAGCTTTCCGTATCCATGATTGCTAAAGAGAAGTGTGACGAGTTTGACGTCATGCGATCTTCCCCAGTTTGGAGCGATGTGTTGTCCTCTCCTGTCTCTCTCCTTCTCGGCTAGCTGGTGTGTGTGGAACGTCGATTTTGGTTTTCGTGAGGTGCTGTTCTTCGCGTCTCGATGGAAAAAAAAAATTCCTTATATCTCGTGAAATGTTGTAAAGGAATTAATATATTTTAGCCCAGAAATCATGTAGTGATGTTTAAAAGAAGAAATGTGCCCTTTTATTACGGATGTTCGTGGATTGGCTCGGATTGGATGAGTCGCGCCTGAGAGACAAAGGGTATATAACCCTAAAACGGTTCTTTTGCAACGCAACCGAAAGAAATCAAGTGCTACTGTACTACAAAAATGTGCTGGTCATGGATAAAGACCGATCACCTTATTGCTACTTAATTTTCGAGGTACAGACATTTTAATAGCTTTCCGGAGCTTTTTTGAACTCTACTTACAATGCCACCACGTGCTCTCCGTTATGTATTCCAACTTCGCATATTGTTTGACTTGTGGGCCCACCAGTATGATTGTCTTGTTTGATGATGTGTATTAATAAAGAACATTCGGTAAGTCATATTCACTTTCATTATTTAGTGTTCTAATATTTGTGCATTTTAAAAATTTTAGAGATTTACACAACGCGATGTTCAGATAGTGATTCTAATTTTTTGAATTATGAATTTACGTTAGCAATTTTGCTCATTCATTTATCTTTTTGTTTCGGACAATTTAATAATACGCACCAACCTAATATTATTAGATTTAATATTCATAGACTAAGTAGCCAAATTAAAGAAATATTCTGTTCAAATTTATTTTGTGCTATCTACATTTATGTGTTTTCGTGTTATAAAAAAGAGATATTATTAAATTTCATATTCATAGACTAAGTAGCCAAATTAAACAGAAAGATAGCTGAAAACACAAGTTAATTACAGCTTTGTCTTACAAAATGAATTATATGCATTATGTAGTTGAACCCAAATTATTATTGTAGGTTAAATGATTTTCTCTATTAAAGAGGATTCTTGAACTTTTTCATATCATTTCTGTATTGTTTAAAATTAGATTCTGTTCCGTATTCAATTTAAATTCAATTTTTGTAATTATGCGGAAAATGTTCAATAGGTTGCTTGTATATGTTAAAAATTTCTTTTGGTAAGAAATACTTGTTGCATGTATTTCAGTGTAAAAATATAAATCTATGTAAAAAAAAATTTCCTCAATGTTAAATTGTATGTGTGAAGAAGCATGGAAATAGTATAATTTAAAAAAAACTCAAATAATAAAACTAGTTAAAGGAATTCTAAATAATAATAAATAATAGTCACAAGATCATACTTGGTGCAAATTATACAAAGAAGCAACCAAAGCCATGACCTTATTTGTAAACACATTCACTTCCCTAAATCAGAGAGAGAACAATTTCCCTCTCATGACTACATTATATGGCTGTCCTGGCTATCTTACCACCATTCAGAGGATTAAATGTCTTAATGTTGCCCTGAGATGATGAAATGAAAAAATATTTTAACTCGCATTAAACTATACACTATAGGCAACCAATGATGAAAATTTCATAAAATAGTAGACTCTCATCAAATACAATTGAACAGTCTGTTCTGCTACAACTGTCTACACTTGAAGAAAAATGTCGTTGTTTTCTCCGAAACTGAATATCAGAAACTAGTTTTGAAACATTGTTTCCAATTTATTTTAAGTTTTTTTTTTCTCAAGAATTATTTAAAATTACTTTGATTATCAATTGAATATCAATGAAATTCTAAATTAATTTTCTGATTTAATTCTCCGTTGTATTGTATAAAATTATTGTTTTTTAGTATATTTTTTGATATTGCCAGTTTTTTCCATTTTTGCTTGTTTTTACCAGGTTTTTTCCGGTTTAAATAATAAAGGTGTCGACATTGTTGTAGAAATGTTAGCTAATGTGAACCTGGACAAGGATTTGGATATTATTAGTCCTAAAGGTCGTATTTTAGTAAGTATTGTTTGACAAAACATGTACATTGCGAGTCAAAAATCCTTGTATTAATTTTCTTCACTTCATTCTAGTTATATTTTAATAAACTTTAATGTTAATACCAGCATGTTTGCCCAACACTGATGGAAGTAAGAAATATAAGCTTTACAACTACATGCTTCTATTAGTGATCATAAATTGAACCTTAAATATTTTTTAAATATTAACTGAAATAGTAGGATTTTAAATGTATGTCCATTATAAACACTTGAGTTATTTTCATCGTTTAGGTAAATTGCTATGTGGGCTTTTTTATAAAGAAACTCTCTTTTGGCTAATTAATGGAACCTGTTGATTGTTAAATTTTTTGAATGGTATTAATGTTTGTATTTGTTTGAATTTTACACTACTTTTTCTTCTACATTTGCAATTTGCATATTTTTAAAAATATTAGTGTTGTTTAAATGTCAAACTGAAAAGTTTACTCGTGATATTAAAGAAGCATTCATTTTTATTTAACTTTAAACATGAATTAAACTACATGCTTTCAGCATGAAGCATTTAAAAAAAAAATTTGTAATATAATTGTTATTCTTGTTTATATTTAAGTAAAATGATATAGGCAATGTTTTTAACCATTACAAAATTTGAGCTATACTATGATGCTGTAAAATCAAGCATCTAGTAAGTATTTGCATTCATTATTTTTTTCAACTTTTTTTCTGGAATTAAGTGTTAAGGATGAATAAAAATGACTGAATTATTGTAGTTTACAATGATACTTTAAAAATTGTGTTTTAGAGTGCTTTGATTTAGTAATAGTTAACAAGTTTACTGATGTTAATTTTCAATAATTGGCTAGTAAGCTCAGTTGCATGTCATTTCTTTCAAAAATTTTGTTCTTGTTTTTGAATGTTGCAGAGCCTGCTGATTTTTGCACTAAAACCCAAAAATATACCTGTTGAATTTCAAATGAGTTTGGCTAAAAGTACTGTGGACTGTTATAATATTCTAGTTAAACATGAGATTTATAATTTTATAAAGAAAGCACATATTGTATTTCATGCATACCCCCCCCCCCCCATCCGTTTCTCAAATATAAAGGGATATTTCTTTCATTTATAATTTTGAGGCAAAATAATGCAGTCCTAATGATTTTCATAAGAATTAGATTAATATTGTTAAATAACAACCAGCAGATAAAGGTACTAGTGTCATCTGAAAAGATAAATGTTTTATAGCAGCAAGCTTAAAAATTGGGAGTACAGGCTTGCATATAGCTGTAGATGTTGAGTACGCAAAATAATCTGAAATCCTACTCTATTTCCACTTATTTAGTTACATAATAAATATTGAATGTTTGAAAGCTAACACTGCAAAGTAAAATTTGGAAATCGAATTATTTTGAACCTCTACCATGTTAGTTTTCTTACTGAATAAGGTAAATGAGCTGGGTTTGAGGTATGTTTAGCATTTTGTAGCCTCAGGAACACAGTATGACATCTTATCCTAGATGTAACTGTAATATGTCCTACTGTTGTTCTTAAGCGACAATTCATATGATGATGATGACTTAAAGCACTTGCTTAACCTACAACCCCAATAAATGACACTTAATCTCTCTTAGTTTTTTCCAAAACATGTGAATCATCTTGAAAGTAATTTTTGTGATCCATTAATTTTGAACCTCAGAACCAGACTAGCGTGTCCAAAAATGGAGATTTTCAATTTATTATTGTATTGTATGTAGAATCTTATTCTGTATCAACCTATGAGAAAGTTATTCGATAGAAGAATGTCGCTTAATATTATTTAGCTGCATTAAAAGAGCGAGAGTTCCGTCCTTTGCATTCGTTCGACAATGGTTTCCATGCTCTGGTGAAAAGTAATGAAAATGGACTTACAGATGGAAGTCTGGTTCTGAAATGCGGAATTAAGCAACATGTTTTTATGTAAGAAAAGCAGTCGAGAACTTTGTAAAATTAATGAAGTTAAAAATGCAAGACAACGTGTCTACAAGTACAAATAAAAGGATTAAAAAGAGTTAGAAAACTCTGGCAAATAGCTATTTCGTAGTCAAGTGAACAAACTGGCGGGTTCACTTGACTGGTGTCAGTGAACCATCATCTTTTTGCACTGATGATGGGGCTTCATTTATAATAGCCCCGAAATAGCTATTTGCCAGAGTTTTCTAACTCTTTTTAATCCTTTTATTTGTACTTGTAGACACGTTGTCTTGCATTTTTAACTTCAACATGTTTTGATGTTGTCTCAAATTTTAGAACTTTCCTCCTTGGGGTGGAAGTTACTTTTGGCCAAAGAATAGGTATTCACACAACTGATATGCACCGGGAACTAAAATTGTTTATGCTAGTGATAGACAAATTACGTATGGCCGACAGAGTGGTACTGTCTAACATTTTTTCACGAGACCTCCGTCGAATCTGCTCACGCGCCAAGTCTCTTCTGATAACTTCTAAGTTCCAAACCCCTTCGAATAACTTCCATGTTTCAGAAAAACAAGCTAAGTTTAAAAGGTTAAGATCCTAGAGTTAATCCAATATAATACAATTTGTACTGCAGATTTTTATTACAGTGAAGTAGAAGCTATGGCTACGTGTTTGAGATTAAGAAAGGTCGGACAATCATTTAAAAGATAACCAAGAATTTATTGGTCAAACATTTAAAAGAATAATATTACACGAACCATTTAAACTTAAGGAAAACCCTGGCCATAACCCAAAGGCGAAAAAACCGCCTGCTCTCGATGCCGGACCTACCTCTGAGCGGGCAGCGATGAAAAAGAGAAAGAACGAGTCCAATCGTTCACTATTTATTTACCAGTCATTTGCATATGATTGGGCATCTGGTGATGACAACCTAAAACTGCAAGCAGAATCAAAAGAGTTGAGAAGCGTCCACCTAATTTGAATACCAACTTCATTCTAGTACATTATATTACATTAGGCATGAGAACTCGATCGAACATCGTATGAACGTCGTTTTACGCTATCATCTTCTAACTTTCTCGATATAGGGAGGAAATGCAATGAGGAAGTAGCCAGCGAACAAAAACTGAAGGCATCGGGAAGAGCGCATCCTAAACCTATCTCCCCTTTTTCAAATGGAAGCGTTCGTGGCTGCTCGGCGCACAATATGCAAACAGTCAGTATAGTGGTTAAGACGTTGGCCTCTCACGCCCAAAAGCGAGTTCAAACCCGGCTC
The DNA here is from genome assembly GCA_038373865.1 of Uloborus plumipes. Taxonomy (NCBI): domain Eukaryota; kingdom Metazoa; phylum Arthropoda; class Arachnida; order Araneae; family Uloboridae; genus Uloborus; species Uloborus plumipes. Next base: position 9,365 of record JAXGGA010002599.1, on the reverse strand, counting down.
CAGTCGGTGGATTTTCATGATGAAGAAAATCGACAGCTCTCATGTCGTATGAATATGCAACATGTAAAAGGTCCCTCGAGTACTCATTTGGCATGCAGTAGCTCTTGGCTGAATTAAATTCTTAGCTCAGTTTCGCATCGAATAGAGCCCAGGTGCCTCCATCTAGTGGGGAAACTGAGCGTCAAAATCCTCGTGGTAATGACATCCCACCAATAGTGGTGCAGATCTTGGGGAATGCACTAGGTATGCAAATGGCAAGAAGCTAAACGCAGCCCCATTTGAAAACAACAACAAGTTGCGTATGTGTTTTTTTGGCATTCCTACGTACATGTGATAAATGCTCTTTTTATTTCCCAAATAATGTGTGTAAGCTAACATAGGATTAGGTAGCTGATTATTTGTTTGCTTCTGTATAAAGCTTATTTTTTTCAATGGCTTTCTTTTCTAGATAGTTGGAAGCAGAGGTGAAACAGTGATTGATCCCAGAAAGATGATGGGCCCGGAAATTCAAATTACTGGAGTTGCATTGATGAGCAGTACTGAGGTACTCTAAAACATTGGCATTAAAAACAATTTTAATTTTAAAAAGAGCTTGTATTAACTTTGTATTTCATTAAAAATAAATGCGATTTAAGTATAATTTTAGTATGAAAAATGTATCAGTAATGTTTCTATAATATAAGAATTTAATCCCTATGATATAGTTTCAATGTATTCGATGTTCTCAGTTCACAAAACTTATGGTGTCAAACTATGGATTTTAATCATCCTGCTATGCTGGAATATTCTTATCTTGTATTAGCATATTATTTTGGTATCTAGAAATGTAATTATATTTTTTGAAAATAATGTATGTTTTACAAAAACATCATCTGTTTTAAACGGTATTGTGTTTGCAATAGTAGTTCTGTTGATTTTGTCATTTGAAAGTACAGTAAAGTCTCTAACACGCTACCTCAGATTACTGAAAACTAAAAAATTTTAACGGTAGAGATGTAATACTTTTCGATCATCAGAAGTAAGAAAAACTTCGTTTGAAGTCGTTTCACTAATCAAGTTATTTTCCAAGCATATCTTAATACAGGGGTGCCCATCCCCCCCAAGCTCAATGGCGCAAATTCCCCCCAAAATTTTTCCCAACTCTATTGTGCTTTTTATTTTTACCCTTCTTTTTTATTTTATTTATTTTTTTAAATACCATTTATTTATTTATTTTTAATTTATTTTTTTTTAATATTTTTGTTTATTTTTTTAAATTATAACTATTTTTTTTATGTATTATTAATTTTTTTGAACTACTAATTATGCGCAGAATGGAATCGCTTTTTTACCTTTTCAGGCATTCCAAGCACACACACAAAAAATAAATTAATAATAAAATAATAGTAAAGTAGTAATTTAAATTAGAAAAATAAATTAATGAATAATTTACATTAAAAAATCAGTAAACAATTTAATTAAAAAATTAATTAATTAATAATTTAAATAAATAAATAAATTAGTTTAAAAAAATCCCCCCCAAAAATTTTGATGGCGCAACTTGCGCCATAATTCCCCCCTGTGGGCACCCCTGTCTTAATATATCTCTAGTCTTAGTTGAAGAATATTTCGCGACACTTTGTGAATGTCTTTGACACCAACCTTTCAATACTTTTAATTTACTACTTTATTGTAAGCGCAATAGGAAATTTTCCAATAGCAAAATACTCTTATTTTCATATTTTACAAATACAAATACAAATGTGACGACCAGCAACAGGCTCTGGGCCCAACTGGGCTGGTCCTAGTCAAATTATAGATCCCAATGAAGATCAATGGCCCTCTTAAAACTATCTACTCCCTTGCTCCTTACCGCCTCTTCCGGTAAACTATTCCAAGTTCCCACTACTCTGCTAAAATAGTAATTTTTCCTCACCTCTAGGTTAGCCTGAGACTTAAATATCTTAAAACAATGACCCCTTGTCCTGCTTTCCGTGCAAAAATTTAACCCTATAACATCTTTCATTTTGATAAATTTAAACAACTGAATCATGTCCCCTCTGGTTCTCCTTTGCTCAAGACTATACATATTAAGCATTCTAAGTCTGGAATCATAGTAATTTTAATGCAAATTACCTCTTTAGCTATTAAAGGTAGACCTTGAAATGTCAATAAAGCACCTCAAATTAACCAGAACCTCGGACTTTTGAGACTCTACTGTAATTGCAAAATCCATTTAACCCACAAAACTACTTGTGCAAAACTCTTGGATTTAGGCATTGTACTATATTTGTATGAAACATATTCATTGACATATATCATCATAATCATTCAGGCAGGAATGTGAAATTCCTAACAAACAGATACCTAAAGTTTACAAATACCTTTGTGCTAAAGATGTACAGAAAATAACAACGTTACAATGCACAAATGAGCAGGGATACTGCAGACACGTGTATCCATAAGTTCACAACTTTTTTGCATTGATAAAGGCGTTCCTTGTAACGCCGAAACACGTGTCTGCAGTATCCCTGATCATTTGTGCATTGTAACGTTGTTATTTTCTGTATAAAAAAACAGATACCTGTTTTTAAAATGTGCAGGCATATAAATCCATCACGTTTGGAGAGGAGTTTCTCATCTAATGCAAAAATTTAAAAATTGAATATTAGCCCTGAATCTTGCATTAGATACATTGGAAGTTTTTAAAGTGTATTTAAGTAAATCAAAATAATTAGTAACCAAAATTAATGAGTATTATTTTGGTATTATGTATTAAAATCTTTTCATGAACATATAAGTGCTTTGAATTGAAAAAAAAAAAAAAATCATATGTGAAATTATTGTTTGTTAGTTGACTTTTCCTCTATAAGTACTGTGTTTTGTATTAAAAAAAAGAGAGAAAAAGTGTGGGAAAAGATATGATTAAAGAGAGTTAAACACAAAACTTATTCTTCCTCCATTCAAATAATCTGTAAATTAATTTGTAAAATTGTATGAATGGCATAGGCGGATTTAGGACAGAAAACCTGGGGGGGGCAAGGTTTTTTTTTTACTATATGCTACTACTACAACCCCCCCCCCCCAAGGCCGTTTGATTATAGCGTTGCAAGTTTATGTGCTAATTAACGTGTACTAATAAAGAATCAATACATGGACATCTATTATAGGTGAGGTTTTTTTGGTTTCGTTACTAAAAATAGTTTTACCTTGATAATTTTCAAGAGTTATAAAATATAAATTTGAGCATTTTCTTTCTCAAATCATTACACACAATAATTATAAAGTACTTATAACGTTATTACTGTCTCTGTAAGCCTTTTGACACATGCTTAGTTGAACAGAATTTGTACTTCACAATCTATCAAATTAATAATAATCACCCCGTTTCGTTTTACTTTATTGTTAATTGATTCATAAATTCAAATATAAATCTCTCACACGTTGCGCTATTGCATGGTCAAGTCAAGGATATCTTTAATAGCTTTTTTACATTAGGATAGAGGTCAGCGTGATTCTACAGCACTTCTTTCTTTAATTCCTCCACTAACATTTTTAACTGCATATCCTTTGTACTCCTACCCGAATTGAGAAAAACATTTCGTAAAATTGCCATTTCAGCTTTGAGAAGCGGTTTATACAGCTCCAAAGCTGAATAGGAATCGAAGATATTGCCGACAACAGTCCTGTAGCTTGAGGTGATTTGAGATGCCTTAGGACATCAGCTGTAGTACTTAAAACAGTCAAAAGGACTAAAATTTCTTTGAACAGACAAAACGGCTGTTGCCCTGCTTGCCCATCTAGTATCACTTAGGCTGTGTATTTCATGTGGCCAAGGCTTTTTAAATCTTCATTTCCTTTTGAAGTTCCCTCATTTTTGAGCAAGTATCTCAGGAGAAGAAAAATAAACGTACAATGATGGTAAAACATTAAAAAAGAAGCAACTTATATCGTTACTTTTACATGCATTAACGATTGCAAGATTTAATTTGTGTGCCAGATAGTGTACACTTCACATACATTGCGTAAGGATTCTGGCTCCAAACTATTGTTTGCAGTCCACTATTAACACCTGACATGACACTTGCTCCATCATAAGACTGTCCTATCATGATAGCATGTATTCCAATTCCTTCCAGAAATGGCAGTATTACATCGGCAAGCGATTGCGCCGTCCGAGACTGAGAAACATCTTTCATTGCTATAAGCCTGTCTTTAATTTCATTGTTATGAAAATATCTAAAGCAAATACATAGCTCCTGTGGGACTTGGCTTCGTCCACCATAAGAGAAAACCATTCTGCTTCATTAATTTCGGCTACAATTTTACGTAATACTACTTCATCGGCTACAATTGCTAAGATTTCATTCTGTGTAGAATGACCAGTGAGGTTAAAATACCGCTCATATTTATCTTTAAAATTTTTATCATACTTGCTGAGAAAAGCTCAAACAGTTCCAAATATTTGCCTTTTTTATTTGACTGTTCATCCTGCCCTCGGAAGGGCATGCCTTACCTAGCCAAATAAAGCAAAATAGCTAAATTTGTCTTGAAGTAGTCCCTATTATCAAACATAAGTTTTTTGTGGGATTCAGATACTTGTACCGCCACCGATTCTGTTGGTTATTTAAAATTGACCAATTTTGCCATTGCCAACGTATAAGCTTGACTGACTGCATGCTTTTCAAGTTTGTCCCTAATCTTCTTCCAATTATTTAACCCTTTTCAGTAAGTACATTTTACTTGAGTTGGAACAAAACATATGACAAGCAAAACAGAATACACTGCCTGTGCTGACGCTATACTCTTTCTTTTTTCTTTCTTTCTTTCACTGTAACTTTGAGGCCTATGCTACGATGCTTTGGCTTTGCCTCTAATAATCCTCAAAAATAACGGGCCGAACTTACAGAGCGTGAATCAAAGAACCCAGCTCAACAAAAACGACCACACAAACCCAGAAACCGGCAGACAGCGCGAACTGCCCGAAAGGCGGACTTATCCAACCATAAAAGGGAAGAGAAGGAGATAGGGGTACAACTAAATGAATTCCTAAGCAACCCTCTCTGGGCTTCATAAAGCTGACACGAAAGAACAAAGTGATCCACAGAGTCCACTACACCACACCTAGAGCATAAAGGAGTGTGGGCCCTCTTGATTTTAAATAAATTGTTATTTGTAAGAAGAGTTCTGGTCCTCAGTCTCGAAACTAATACATCCCAGAACCAGTTTTTCGGAGTCAGTCTATTATCCTTGTTGATGGAAGAAAGATGTTGGAAGTTGGTGGCATATTTCGACTTCTCCCAAGAGGAAGAGCATTCCTCCCAGGAGTTGCTTTTGATGGTCTTGATAATATCACTACAGGAGACCCAATGGAGGATGAGATTTTTGGAATGTCCAAGGTTTGCCAATTCGTCCGCTCTTTCATTCTCTTTCATCCCAATGTGGGCTGGGGTCCAAACAATCCAGATGTTCGTTTGAGAGTCAATTAGGTTTTCAATACCATTCCAGATCATGAGGGAGATTCGTGGAGATTAGACATCCTCGGACACGAGTGAATTCAGAATTGAGACGCTGTACTCAAGTCAATCAAATTTATCGTAATATGCGATTTGAACCTGCAATATTTGTGGAAGGGTAAGAAATCAATTGTGGACGGACTGGGCCTGTTTCTAAATTTCCCAGATCACAAACAGAGCTTTTTCCTGCACTCAAGCATGGATCTCTGGTACTAATTAGTGTTTCGTCATTCACATGATTTACATTACTTTTTGAGGATGAACTTGTAGATGTACCAGCAGCACCAGTGCAGTTGCTTTGATCTTTATTAAAAAAGGATCGAATGTCTCCAGACGTGACCATTTCAGCAGTTAAATAACGAATTCATGCCACACAAAAAAAAAAAATCAAAGCACGGAGTATATAGTCATAAAAAATTACAACCACTTTCTCAACTATTCGGTGAATTGTACCAGGTTTTATTTTGTTTTTCTGCGTTTAAAAAAAATTTAGTAATATAAACTTGTTTTCCTTATTCCTTTCTTATTTGGGATCTGGAATAATAATAATACGCTTGTTTGAAGGCACTAAGTAAGCAAAATAAAAGTACATGAGGATGAACTTGTAGATGTACCAGCAGCACCAGTGCAGTTGCTTTGATCTTTATTAAAAAAGGATCGAATGTCTCCAGACGTGACCATTTCAGCAGTTAAATAACGAATTCATACCACACAAAAAAAAAAAAAAAAAAAAAAAATCAAAGCACGGAGTATATAGTCGTAAAAAATTACAACCACTTTCTCAACTATTCGGTGAATTGTACCAGGTTTTATTTTGTTTTTCTGCGTTTAAAAAAAATTCAGTAATATAAACTTGTTTTCCTTATTCCTTTCTTATTTGGGATCTGGAATAATAATAATACGCTTGTTTGAAGGCACTAAGTAAGCAAAATAAAAGTACATCGAATTATGAGAAAATGCTGTTCATTTAAAATGAGTGACGCGGACTACAGTGCTACACATGATATTATTCTTGGTACATTTCGCTACATGTTTGAGAAAAAGTTCGAGTTATCGAGAATAAGGAAAAAATACTGCGCGTTAAAGAGAAAAAAAAATCATTGAAATTCATTTCGAAATATCGAAAAATTTGAGTTATCGAAGTTCGAGTTATCGCGAGTTGACTAATTCGTTCTTGGAGTAAATCGCGCACAAACACACACAAACAGGGAATCTATAGTATATATACTTTTTTTCAAAAAGGGAAAAATATGTTTCAAATTTTCGTCCGTGCTTATTATTCTTAAAAAAAAGCAAATGTGATCAAGATTTTCCACAAAAAAAACTGGGGGGGCAATGCCCCCCCTTGCCCCCCCATAAATCCGCCCATGATGAATGGTAAAGTAATCGGAAATGCACTCTTTCAGTATTATAAATAAATATTTTTATTCAATGTAGGAAGAGTGGAAAACAACTGCAGAGAGCATTGTGAAAGGAATCAATGACGGTTGGGTCAACCCGATAGTGGACAAAAGATATCCGCTGGACAAAGCTGCTGAAGCTCACAAAGATGTAATGAAAAAATCTGGAGCAAAAGGAAAGATTGTTCTTGCTGTAGAAGAGTAGCACGAGCCAAAGGTATTTATTTTTATATTGAAATTTAAATTTTTAATTGAAAAGAAAACTTTTTAATAGCAGTGTCATTATATTCAATTTAATATTAGAATGCATCTCTATGAAACCAGTTTCAACAATATTTTTTGAAAAATATGTTATTCATGTATACTTTGTGTATTGAAGCTTTTTAATTGACATCATGTTATGATATCGTATAGAACTGTAATTTTATTTTGTTCTATTCAAGTTCACATAGCCATTTACCTCTTTAAAGCGTCTTTAGCTGTTCATAATTGTGCTGTAGTTTTTAAATTATCTTAAGAGTAGAAAATTTTTGCTCATAATTTAATATTTTCTTTGAAAATTTTTAAAAACACACACAAAAAGTGACTCCAAAACTTTATTAAATTAGTTTATTGACAACTCTCAAAATAACAATAAATCAGAACAACAACATAACATTAATGATTTTCTAACAAAAACAAGTGCTGGCATATATTTGAGATACACTGTACATCATGTTTAGAACAACTGTGAAACATATCACATATAAAATGGCTCTATTCATGAGATTCAAAAACATTGATGGATAATTTAAACAATGATTGAAGACAGGTGCAAAATATATATGTTTTTATGAGATGTTAAAACTCTAAAATTTATTGGCAGAGAAAAAAAAATGCGAAATTTGTATCAAAATTTAAATTTTTTTTTTTTTTGTCATCTAAATTTGTGTGCTTAGTATTTTGGGTATAGCATAGATTGAATGAAATTCTGGTTGAAATACCTCATGTCTAAAAAAAATCCATATTTTGGGAAATTGATTGTTGCTTTTAATAAATAGTTTTTCACAGAGAAAATGAAGGGATGATTGAGTATTTAAAATGTCATTTTGATTTTTGAAAATAGACTAAAATGTGAGTTTGAATGTGAGGAAAAATAATTAATAAGATGACAAACAGTATCCTATAAAAATGATATATATATGTAAAATATATAAATAAATCTATACTTTAATTTTGGTGAATCCTGGAATTTTGGTAAGAACAATTTTGCATAATTTCTCGAGTGGTATTCAAAATTGTAATTAAAGACAGTTTCATATATTAAATAATTGAAGACATAATAATTGATGCATAAAATGTATTAACGCCTTTTTTCCTCTAGTTGCTATTCAAAATGCGTATTATATGGGAAAAAAGATGAGATATTGCATACTACAAATAATCAGAGGGGCGGGTATGAAGAGAGCAACTTCTTTATATGGTCTATGTACCTGCTTTGTCCTAGTCCTGAAAACTTGTAGCATTTTTTTAGGTTTTAGGGATCTAGGTCAGATTCTCTGCTGCTAGTTTTGATTTAATATTGAACTGTATTTCTTCTGGAGATGAAATGTTCCTGGAGATAATATACAATCGATATATTTGTCATGAGCTTTTAAAAACAATCATTAGATCTTATTTAGAAAATATAGATGCTTGTACAGCTTTTGGTTTTTATTGACCAATGGAGTTATTGAAGATAAAATTAGCTTTCTATCTCTTAAAGATTGCAATGAATCATTGCTCATTACAAAATAACCTTACATCTGCAAAGCATTTTTATGAGTCCTCATCAGCTTGCAGTAAATAAAACTATCCCCTATGTCCCGAAATAAACCTAATATATTATTTATTTACAAAGTGCAAAAAAAAATATAAATGGCTTGTATAAAAATGACTTCGTTCAAAAGCGAACGGTGAAATATTAAAGATTTAGGCAAAATGTCTAAAATGTTGCTCTACCATTTTACAGCAAAGAGTAGAGAAAGTACTGTTACACATGCGCTGAGCAACCAGAATGAAATGAGAGTGTGGGGACTGCCGTTGCAATCACTTTCGTAGAGTCTTCGACAGGTGTCGGCGCTGAGTTCGAACCTGTGGCGTCCCATTAGAGAGTCGACGACTCGACTTCGTTCTGAATCGCAGACGCGCTTGGTTGCATCGAAGAGGCAGCTGCGATATTCCCTTGCAGAACTGAAAAACAAAGTCGTACATTTATAAATATACTGCTCAAAACAATTATAGGATATTGTAAGTTTTACCTGAAATTAAGGTCTAAGATAAATTTGTTTTTACAGAAAATAGAAGAAAGGAGTTACAAACGCATTTTTTTTTCACTTTTCAAACTCTGGAGTACGCTAATTTTGAGTTTGACTTCAGAAACGACGTTTAGTGGTAGCAAATGGAATTCGGATTTCAACTTACTGAGAGTTTAAGTGAAAATCAATCATTT